>PVJO010009270.1:0-70409 GCA_004026905.1 Hystrix cristata
GAAAGGGAAAATATGGAAAATGATAAATGAACCTGCTGTAAATAGGGAGGGAGGGTGCAGAGGGGAGGGGGGGAGAGGGGGGAGAACCAAGATACATCATGTATAGGTACAGAATTAATGTAATGAATGTGACCATTGTATGTAGAATGTACCAATACATGTTCTTGGTTTAAAATAAAATTTAAAAAAAAAAAAAAGATATCCAAATTTTGACAACCTCACATTTCTCTACCTTCATCCTACTATGAGAAACCATCACATCTTACCTGATCTGTTGTCTCCACATGTCAATCAGCCTTCCTGCTTCCTTCTTGGCCCCCCTGCCATGTAATCTGAATGATACTTTTAAAACATAAGTCAGTTCATTTCACTCGTCCACTCCAAAGCCATCACACTGCATCCTATGCAAAATAAAGTCACATGGTGTGGGAAGCTCCCAGCTCTCCTGGCACTATCTCTATCTCTCTGTGCTCCCATCATCTCCTGTTCCTTTCTCCTGACCTCAGCTCACCTTCCCTCTCCTGCTCTCCCACATTGCCCTGTTGGACATCTTTCAACACACCAATCTTATTCCTGCCTCAAAACTGACACTTGTCTTAGAAGTTTGCCCCCCACACCCATTAGTTTGTTCTTTCATTTTTCCAGTCTCTACTGAAATGTCACTTCCTGTAGAGGCCATGCTTGACCACCTTATGTCTCTAGTCCCTCCGCATTATTTTTTGCAAAGCACTTGGCGCTACTTACATGGTTATACTTGTTGTCCGTCTTCCTTTGCTAGAACACATTACATTAGAAGGAATTAGTTTTATTCATTTTTATATTCCTGACATCCAGAATTATGTAACTACTCTCAATAAATATTTGATGGCTAAATAAAACTCCACATTTGATGTTAATTTATTGTAATTTATTTGCACTATGTGGTACACAAGTGTGCTTTTTTCCATGTGCATATAATGTATTTTCTTTTGAGCAGTCATTGATACCTAACACAATATTATCTGTTTTCACATCTCTGGGGTCATAGTAGTGTCATTTTATAGAAGCAGAAACAAGCCAACAGAGATTAAAGTTGTTAACCCTAGTTACCATTCACCAGATTTACTTCTAAAATCCAAATTAAAGACTTTTTCTATTACTCTACATTTGAGTTAGATTTTCTAACATTTAGACCATCATGTGCTATTTGTTGGGAATTCCATTAAATTAGGCATCAGTCTAATTAAACATAAGTATCACATATATACCTTTGAAACTTGGGTCAATAGAAATTGCTGCTGAATGAACTACTTGAAGAGAACTATTTTCCCATTTGCCTTTATTTTCCTCTGTTCATTAATGAAAACACAAAGTCATTAATGAAAACACACTCAAAGTTCCATGCAATAATGAAGTCTCCTAAACTACTGGCTAATGAAGTTGCCTAAACTATTGAGCGTGAAAGACTGAGAAAACCCACTATTTCAGCTCAGTTAGACACTGAAATTTCTATTTTGAAAGTATTTTTGGACAGAGAAAGACAACGAAGTATATGACAATTTGAACTTCTTTGTCATGCCAATGTTTTCTATAATTCAACCTTTAACTTTTTTTTTTCATATTTAACTATTTTTGTCACTACTTTTCTATTACTTTCTATATCACACTCTCACATCCTCTTTCCCAGACCTTTATATTTCTAAGTCCTACAGATATAATATAGCCCAGAACAAACTGATGAAAAAAATGTAGAAACTCGCTTTCCCATGTCTTCTCTGCCCTTTTCTAGCTGTGCCTCACTATTTCCATGTGAGCCACAGTTTTGGAGGTGAGGCTGCTGAAGATGCAGAGTAAACCTGTGGAGATCCAGACACCCAAAAGGAGCTGGCTTCGCAGAGTGCGTCTCTTCTTCTTCCCTGTGGCCCATCTTGCTAGCTTTTTGATCGTGCTCATGGTTAATCACCCACCAGGGCCACGATATCTATTTCTACATGCTTTGAAGTTATCTGGGCCTCTCTTTTTCATCACTATTCTTTTGGTACCTGGATCAAATCAAACACTGAATCCTGTTGATTTCCCTTAGAAATAGCACCTCATATGTGAGCTTCTGTCCCTGTTTACTGTCACAGCTTTGGTCCAAGCTTCTGCATTACAGCAACAGCTTTCAGTGTTCCACCTTCTACACCCTTCTAGATAAATAGTCAGTGTGACTTATTCTACACACTTATCAGCTCGAATCCAGTAAAATCTCTCAATGTTTTTCACTGTGTTTTTGTCTGATTTAGCCCAGCTAACACCACTCCCTCTCACTACCTAACGGCATGTGCACAGAACTTCATCGGAACTTCGTGGATGCTCTTGCGGGAAAGCTGTTTCCAGACTCTGTAGAGCTGAATCTTCATGCTTGCAGGTCTCAGTTTAAATGACTCCAAGCAGGGTGGCTCTGTTTTTCCACCCAAATTTATTATTCTCTTTTCATTCTCTGTCAAGTGGTCTTGATGATTCTCTTTATAGTAATTTGGCATTTACAATTAAATATTTTCTGGTTTCTGTGTCTCTCACTAGACTCTAAGCTTTGTAGGGACAGAAACAATGTTATTTTCAGGTAGACCTTCGGGGCCTAGCGAAGTACCTGATATGTGGTACTGTCTTAGAAAGTAACTAACGAATGAATGAATGAACAGTGAAAAGAATTTTTCCATAAACCCAGTAAAGCTTGAATATTCTATTTGGTTCAAACAGTGTATTTTTATTTTCAAATTAATTTGTTTTCAACTTTTTAACGCGCTGTTTAAGCCAAATAAACTTAATTACAGATAAAATTAAAATATGTACAATCATGTTTTATGGTAGGGTTTTACATTTTCTACATTCAATGACTGGGATTTTTCTTGTGGAAACATCCATCTTACCAATGCAGCATTAGTTATTATACATGAATGTCGAGGATCTTTAGGTAGAAGTGAAAGTGTATCTGAATCAACACTACGGACACACTCATTCCACAAAAGCATCTCCTTCAGTTCAAATCTCCCGTTCTTCTCTACAGGGCTAAGATTTGTTACTGGTGTAGTGTTGCTCTGGGGAAAAAACACAACCCTACCTATTTCTGGTGTCTTTAACCTCTGCCTCAGTCATTGAACTTGTGCAAATTGACGTCTAAGAAAAAAGTATATTAATAAACACACAAAAAATTGTCTCTGATACAAGTACTAGTATCTGTCTTTGTCGAATCAATATAAAAATGTACATAAAACAGAGTGACCTAATCTTGAACATTCAGTTAGTCAATATACAATGGGAATTTTAAATAGGTTTTCTTGAGTTGAAATTAGTGGTATTATGGGAAGAACCATAAACAAATAACTAAAATTGTGTGAAGGAAATACTGTCAGTTGGAGTTTTGTGAAAAGTATTTATGGAAGAGTTGCCACTAAAATTGTTATTGAAGACTAGATAGGGTTTGTTATATGGAGAAATCATGGACAGAATTCTTGGGGGCATAAGCACAGTAGAATGGAGTAGATATTGGAAATAGGAGGTAGTATGCTCTGACTAAATCAAGACAATTATCTCATTAGGCATAAGATTATTCTGCTTTAGTAAAACAATTTACTTCAACTTGATTAATCCAAAAAATGTAATGCTGAATTGATGTGGATGTTAAGATAGCTAATTGTTTTATGGTTTAATCAGTTTTTTTCCATGTTTTTAGATCGTTTTCCTTATTACCACATGTTTGTTTACATTTCTTCTAGGGAGTTGGTATATGCACATAACACATCCTAATTCCATTTTTCATCCCTTTTCCTTCCCCTTCCCACCCCTTCCATTTTTCAAAAATAGCTTTATTGAGATATAATCCACATGTCATGCAATGCAAACATTTAAAGTCTATGAATCAATGCTTTTTAGTATGTTCAAAGAGTTGTATAACCATCAGCACAATCTATTTTAAAACATCTTAATCATCCCAGAAAGAAACTCTATAACCTTTAGTAATCATTCCCCGTTTCTTCCCCCATCCCCTACCTATCGTCTCCCTTTTCTCATGGCCCCATGTACTCACTCGTTTCTTTCTGTCTCTATATACTTGCTCAAGCTGGACTTCTTTATTGCTCTTAATTATAACTCTGTATTTTTTGGCCAATATCTCTTCATCTCTTGTCCCAGGAACCATCCAAGCTTTTAGTAACCATAACTCTACTCTGTCCTATTGTGAGATCAGACTCTTTAAATTTTGAATGATTGATTTCATGTGGTATTTGTCTTTCTCTGCCTGGCTTGTTTCACTCAGTCTAATGATCTCTAGATGTTTCCATGGTTTCACGAATGATAAGATTTAGTTCTTTTGAAACCCTCCTTTTATTTTCAACATAGAAGTAACCTTTGGTTAAGCAATAATCTTGGTAAATGCAGATGACTTTTTGAAAGTTTGCTAATGTGGAGTGCTTCAGAATATTCTTCTAGTTTCCTACGTGGTCATTAACGATTAAGTATTGATGTGTTTTTGAGAAAATGCTTAGCGTTGCCCCAAAATGGAAGTTTTAAATTAAAAATCTTACTTAAATTTATTTATTTATTTGTTCATCTGACATTTACCTCTTAAAGATTTATGTTCCAGGTAAGGTGCTGGATGCATGTAAGACATAGCTAGGATGAAGTTGCTCTCCTTGTTTTTTACAGGTGTAGGTGAAGAGGTTTCACTCAAAGACAGATTATCTATATAAAGTATGACACGTGTTCCTCATCGGAAAGCAACGTCACTTCTACATTCTTTGATTCCTTACTTACACAAAGGGGCTAGATGAAGGTGGCTTGCCATTGTCTTTCTTAATAAGTGAAGAATGATAGGTAAATTTTTGTCCACAGTTGTATCATACACAGAGGTTTCAAAAACAGGTAGACCAAATCAAGGATGACAAAATACTATCACAACTGTTTATGCAAAATTGAAAAGGCAAGTTTATTTTAGAATTTTTGGTTTAAGAAGATAATAGATTTTGGTATGAATAATACTGTGTTATAATTTAAAACCAACTCTATTCTAGAATGCACTCAGGATTAAAGGAAATTTCAACAATGAATAAAAGTAAATAATCTAAATAATGTTAATGTTCTCTGTGGGTATGTTTTTATGTCTTTATTATTTAGTGGAAACTTCTGATGTGGAAACCCTATTATTTATTGGTAGGGGGATAGGGAATCTACAAGAGAACATTTCAAATGGAGACCTTGCTATATACAAAGAGGGATATTTGAAAGAACATTCTAAAACTTTGTGCGTGTTTAGAGGGGACAGATAGAATGTGACAAGTACTTCTGCATATTGGCACTGAGTTAGCAGTGAAGGAGGCTTGGAGACTGAAATGATAATTCGATTGATGTAAAGTGTGATAGAGTGAGGAATTAAATTGCTGGTTTTCAGGGTTCATGTGAAACTTTTGAGAAAAAAGATTATCTATAAATACTAAACTAGGAAGAAAAATTTTAGGAAAAAAAGTGAGGCTTGAGTTGCAGTTTAAGTGAAGGGAAGAAAAAATATTGAAAAGAAAGGGGCGGAGAATTCCAAGACAAGAAAATAGCATGAACAAAGACAAGGAAAAAAAGATGATAACGTGGGAATCAGCACCAGGAAGTAGAGGAGTGGAAAGTCACTTTTAGGCAACGTAAGGAGGTTCGGATACGGAGGAAGGGATTAGCATAGAACCTGCAGGTTTAGCACAAATCTATTGGAAGTTATTTTATGAGAAGTGTTGTGATAAACTCAGTCTCTTCTAAATGGTAGTACGAAATAATCACAAATGATGAATATGAGGGTGACGTGGAGACTCGGGGAAATCACAAAGTGCAGTAATTCAAGTGAATGATGAGAAGAGAGTAGGAATACTCTCTGCTGTATACTAAGCAAAGGATGGCCTTCCTTGCTACTAGAACTAACCCAGTCAGAAGGATGGTCCTTTCTCCTTTTCATGCTTTCGTTACCACTTCATTTTCATTTATTGTTCATATCTTCCTGGTAATATATAAGCTGTTTGAAGTCTATTTTTCATCATT
Organism: Hystrix cristata; assembly: GCA_004026905.1. Classification (NCBI taxonomy): domain Eukaryota; kingdom Metazoa; phylum Chordata; class Mammalia; order Rodentia; family Hystricidae; genus Hystrix; species Hystrix cristata. The sequence continues at coordinate 6,037 of PVJO010009270.1, forward strand.
ATTTTCCCTAGTCTAGAACAAAAACTGTACATATGTTCTCATTAAAATTATTTTATAAGTTAATGAGTAAATATTGCAAAAAATTGAAGAAAGTGGTAGTACTCAATTGAATACAAAGAATGGAAAGAACAAAAAAATTGAATAATGAGTCTAAGAAATAGAACCTACATTATTTCAAGGGGAAAACTGGCAGTTTTATCTAATAGGGGGGTTTGAAGTTGACCTAAGGTTAGAACTTTAATTAACATACCAGGGAGATACCTACATGCCCTTACTGTGTCAGTATTCACGATAGCTAAGATATGGAATCTGCCTAATTGCTCATCTGTTGATGAACAGACTAAGAAAATGTAGTGCAGATCCACAAGTGTATATTACTTAGCTATAAACAGAATGAAATCCTGTAATTTTGAGCAAAATGAATGGATCTGGAGGGCAGCATATTACATGAAATATAGAAAGACAAATACTTCTTGTTCTTTCATATGTGGGGCTAATAAATTTGATGTGGATGTAGAGCAGTGATTACTCAAGTTTGGGAAGTGAAGAGGCAGGAGGATAGAGGGAGGCTGGATTTGCTTGCTGTATGTTGTATACATATGTTGAAATTTTACACTGCCCAATTAACATGCATAATTAATGTTAATAAAAATTTAAAATAAGTAAATATTGAGGGAAAATATTAGAACCTGAATAATATTGGGCATGTATTACATAATTAACCTGTATTTCTAAGCACTCACCATAGTAACTAGCACATGATTAGTGTTCCACATAGAGGTTTTTATAAAAAACATGCTCTATTGGGTTTAAATATTATTTAATGTATTCTGTTTGGAGCTGCACAGGCAGAAAATGACCAAATACTACAAGTAGATTTGAGGAACTTCGTGTAAAAGCAGGATGACCTAGTATGGCAGAGGAGATTTTAGAGGTTAGAAATATAAAAAGGTTTTATTATGTTCATGCAACTAAGTTTGTGTAAGAAAGGCTCCTCTTACTTGGCAGAAGACGTGTTACCAAATTAATGTGAGAAATGTGCAACCTGGAAGCAGAGAATAGAAGTGCTAAAACTTTGAGTTAATTTTCTTCATATGATTCTTTTGTTCTTTAGGTCAACTGCTGCCAATCAAATAAGGGTGAATCTAATTACATTGACTTACATTAGAAGAGTTATTTTCTCTTGCAATTGGAAGTGCTTCGTAACACCTTCCTCATCTTCTGCCCTTCAAGATTCTGTCAGTTGGTTGATGGACTGTCAGCATTTAAATTCATCAGGAGCTTACTGTTTAAAAGTCAGCTGTAATTAATGTTTTAGTTGTATGGACATACTGAGTTTTCTACAGAGTAAGGGTCATGTATCATTAAATCTCAGAAGAGTTTCAGTACCATACATTTATGAATAAAGCACCCAACAAACATTGAAATATTAGTGCATTAAAGTATAAGAATTAACTATATAATATTTTTAACCAGTATGAGAATTCAACCAGCTATTAAGAACTCTGAAATCAAATTTTCCAATAGTGAGCCAGGAGTGGTGACACACACCTATAATCCCAGCACTTGGAAGGCTGAGGCAGAAGGATCGTTACAAGTTCGATGCCAGCCTGGGCTACATAGTGAGTTCAAGGCCAGCCTGAACTGCATAGCAAGACCCTGTCTCCAGCCCCCAGCACCCCACCCCCCCAAAAAAAAACCCAAGAGTGAAGATGTGAGCTTTTAAGTGCTGATTCAGACAGCAACCATGTATTTATTTATTTATTCATTCATTATTCATCCAGTAATTTTTCTTTAATTAATTTATGTGACAGACATTTCTTCTGTGCAAAGTACATTAGGTTCCATGAGAAGCAAAGATTTTATTTCTGCAAGAAATCCTAAATTCAAATAGAGGGAAATAAGATGAATAAATAATTAATGTAACAAGGCCTATGGTGAAAGGAGTACAGGAACACAGATTGGAGTTACTCTAGTCTGCAGTTATAAATACTTTATAGAATAAGTATCATTTTGGCTGGCATTTTAATATGTAGATTTATTTTCTGAGATAGTCCAGGTAAAAGCAAACAAGATAGGAAGCAATACCCATTTCAAACAATCTGCTCGATTTTTTTTTTTACTTTAATCTGCCAAAATTACGTGTCAAACTAATTTTAACTAAGCACCTGCTTCCAGCAAAACAGTCAACCAGATAACCCTGGATTTAGCCTGAATATAAATGAGCTCTCAAGGCACTAGCTATTGTCAGTGTAAATAACACAGAGAGATTCTTCACGATGAATTTGTACAGGCGTAAGCAGAAGCATTTTAATATAGGGAGCCAGGTGCACTATAGAGAATTGAAGGCTTATCTGTGAAAGTTGAGGGAAAAGCAGAAGAGATAAGTACAAACAACTTGTTTTGAAACAAAGAGCGTTTTGGTTACAGGTGCTTGGAAGAGTGGACGGCAGCTCATTAGTGGATACAAAGTATCAGGCAATTTGCCAGCTATACATGTGACTCATGTTGCAAACTGGAAGTAGGGAGAAGCTCAAATACTTCCCCAAATTCTATTATTTTAAAAATATTTCAGTGCATATGCTGATTTCACTTCCACTACAAGTTTATCCCAGTTCATTAGAAAGATTTGCATCATTATCCACTTATTTCTTTTTTGTAAGAATATTTTTGGTTTATGTCTTATTCTCTGAGTAACTACACAATGTAATAACTATTGTTATTCTCTTACTATGATTATGAAATTTTATTTTATTTTTTCATAAAATATTATAATTTGGAAAGGTGTTGGGGAAAGTTCTTATTATAGGCATGTGTGCATAAGATCCCTTCAAACAATTTTTGTAATAGGTCTTACAGTGAACATGTATGCATGAAAGCCCTCTTTTATAGCTTCCTGGTTCTATTTATTTAGTTTTTGTTGTTGAGGTAAATGACTCTATTTTGATTTTTTTCATTTTAACATGTATTGGTACATTGTACATATAATGATCACATTCATCACATTTATTTTGTACCTGTACGTGATGCATCTTGGTTCTCCCCCCTCATCCCCACCCCTCCCGTCTGTTCTCTCCCTCCCTATTTACAGCAGGTTTATTCACATTTCTCCATGATTTCCCTGTCCCCTTTCTTTCCTTTTTTCCTTTCCTGCTTTCCCCCTTCTCTCTTTCTAGTACTCCTCTCCTTTGTATATTATCTTCCTTTTATATAATATTTATTCCACCTCTTTATCCTTATTCACAGTTATGGTTTCTCATATCAGAGAAACAATTCGATGTGTACTCATGAGTAAATGACTCTATTTTAATTCTGAAAATTTTCACAATATTCACACTGAGTTATTTTTTCTGTCTTGTAGAACAAAAATTAACATGCTCTTTTGACCACTAATTTCTCCAAATATACCAATGTTTCTGGCAGCATAATTCATAATAGCTAAATCCTAGAAGTAGCCAATATGACCATCAACAGACAAATGGATAGAGAAAATGTGGAACCCACACACAATGGAATACTACTCAGCTATAAAGGATAAATTCAAGACATTTGTAGGGAAATAGGCACAGCTGGAAAATATAATGTTGAGTGAAACAAATCATACAAACAAGTTTAAAAACCATATGGGATCTCTCATTTGAGAAAAGAACAAAGGAAGAGCAAAATAAAGCCTGGATAGAAGAAAACAGGCGGCGAGATCTCTTCCAAATGGGAAAGAGTCCAGGAGACCAAGGGCCAGGGGAAAAGGGGACAAGAAGGGGAAGCATGAAGACTTAAAACATACCGTGTACAGGTACCAAATACCCACCGTGAGTGTAAACGTATGTCATAAGCATGAATTAAGAACAATAATAACAACGAATGAAAATGGAGGAAGATGATTTAGAGATGGAGGAAGGGAGGCAGGTGCGAAGGGGGATTAAAGAAAGAAACATAACTATTATGTCCATGTACCTACTCCCCAAGATGAATGTAAACTTGTTCTGCAAACATGTACTAATAAATAAAATTTAGCAGTGTTCCAAGTTATTTTCAAATTTTATTCTTTAGAGAACAAGTAACATAGAATGATTAAAAGTATATGCAGATTTTGCAGAAAATGTATTACATTTTATAACCCAACAGTTGATAAAAATGCCTTCATTTACCTTATTTCGCTACTTTATAAACCATTTTAATATTTATTATGCTGCAGAAAATATAGCATATAACTAATAATAAAATCAGATTCATTAAGCCTTTCTATTTGACAGGACTGAACTGTTTGCTTTCTTCATTTAATTCTCAATATGGTGAGTTTATCACTGTACACTATAAGTACCACTATTCCCATTTTATATATAGGAAAATTTAAATGTAAAGATGTCAGGCAACCTGCTTAATATCACATGAAATAACATACCAGTATCCAAGATTCAAACTCAGATCAGTCTTTTTCTTAAATCAGTGTGTTTTACTGCTGTACATATTTACTAATGAAGAAATAGTGAAAAATCTGACTTATCTTTAACACGTCCTAAAGATAAATGACATACAGAAATCACACATGAAATACAAAGAATGAACAAGTATTAGAAGTGCAGAAATTGACACCAGAAGTTCTGAAAGGCAGAGACTGTCTTTTCCCTTTTGACATGCTGATAGCTCCCCTTGAACCTTGGTCAATATGATTGCTTAGGATGCCTTCAATGAAGAAATGAATGAATAAACACAAAGGGATAGAAAGAGAGATTAGAGCATCAAGAAGCATTTTGCGTAAGAATAAATTCAAAAGTTACATTTATGTCCCAAAGCAAAATATTTATTCAATCAAAATACCTGTTCTTGAATCCATACCATCGGATTCTAACTTTATTCTTTTCCAGCAGCCTGCCTCTAGCATCATTCAAAGACTGGCATACAAACAGAGATTGCATCCATCTTTTACTAAAATGAAAATACTCTTTTTTTGGCCTTATTTTTTAGTTTTTTCCAACTTTATTGGTATATAATTCATAAATAGAAATTGTATAGTTTCAAATGTCCAATTTGACGTGTTGAGATATTGTGATATGGTCATAGCCATCTTCTCACTTGGTCATCATTTGTGTGTGTGTGTGTGTGTGTGTGTGTGAGTGCGTGTGTTTCTGTGGTGATCGTACTTAAGATCCTCTTGACAAATTTCAAATTTATAATACAGTATTGTTAATTATAATCAACATGCTGTACATCAAATTGCCAGGATTTATTCATGCTGCATAAGTGAAACTTTGTAGCTTTTGACTCATCTCTCATTTCTCTCACCTCTTAGTACCAGCCAGTCACCATTCTTAGTATTTTTCAAGTTTAACTATTTTGGATTCCAAAGACATTAATATTTTATGTTGATTTTCTGTCTCACAACTTTACTGACTCTGTTTATTAGTTCTAACAGTTCTTTATGTTTTAATGTTTTTATATGTGTCAGATGTAAAGTAAATTATTATTTTACTTGTCCTGTTCTGATTTTGATTTTTTCTTTTTCTTGTTAATTGCTCTGGCCAGGAGATTCAGTACTACATGGAACAGAATTTATGGGAGTGGCTCCTTGGCTTGTACTTGATCTTGGTAGAAAACCTCTAATTTTCCCCTTCTTTGATTTGTGATAATAGAGATGAACTTTTCATACATGGTCTCCATCTTGTTAAGTTTCTCCTATATTTAATGTGTTGAAATCCATAATCATGAACAAATATTAAATTTTGTCAATTCTTTATATCATTGAGGTAATTACAGTTTTTATCTTTTATTCTGCTAATATGGTAGATGATGTTAATTAATTTGTGTTATATTGTGCTATCTCTGCATGCCTTAAATCACATATTGGTTCATTTGATGGTGTCCCATATTTTATGCTTTGTTCAATCTTTTTCATTCTTTTTTAGTTCTAATTAATTTCAAATGTCCTGTCTTCAAGTTCACTGGTTTTTTCTTCTATATCAAGTCTGCTCTCTATTTTTATTTTCACTTCAGCCATTGTATTCTTCACCTCCAAGGCTTCTGTTTGATTCTGCTTTATGGTTTTCATTTCTATAAAAAGCTTCTAATTTGGTTCGTGTCTTATTTTCCTTATTCCATTTGTCTGTGTTCTTTTGTAGTTCATTCAGCTTTTAGGTAGTTAACTGACTCTTTGTTGAGCAGTTCATAGATTTCCATTTGGGGGCTCTTTGCTAGTGCTTTTTTGCTTCTTTTGATAATGTTACATTTGCCTAATTGTGATCCATGTAGCCTTTCCTTGGTGTCTGTGTGTTTAAAGGAACAAACAACTCTTCTAATCCTTATAGACTGGTTTCAGTGGGTAAAAACCTCTGTTATATGGCACACGGACTCTTGGAGCTGCCTCTGGGATTGTGATTAATAAAGTTTGGACCCCGGTCTGCCAGTGGGAGGCCTGTTACCAGAGGTATGGATTGGCGTGGCTCCCTCTGGGCTCCTGAGTGGGCTTCCATCATGTCCCTGGAAGGGCTATTGCTTGAGCAGGATTGCCTGGAACAGAGGTAGAGCAGGGCTGGTAGAGCAGGGTTGAAAAACAGGTCACAGGACTGTGTCATCGTTCACAGTTGAATTTGTGGTGAGTGCACCTGTTCCTGAGGGTGCTGACTATCACGGCTCCTTAAAGCAGAATTACTCTCAGAACATGGCCTGGCAGGACTGCTTTCAAGGTCTTCAGCCAGGTCCACATCTGGCAGGCCTGTTAGTGAAGGTACCGTTGGGCACAGCTTCCATGGGCTACCTGGGTGGCTAAGGCTGCCTCGGCAGGACCACGGTAGAGTGGGGCTGGAGCTGGGTTTCAGGGTGCTTCAGGGTCCACAGTTAGTTCTCAGGAGCCTGTTACCAGGGGCACAGATGGTCATTTAGCCCACCATACACTGGGTAGGCAGGCGACTGCAATAGAACAGGGTTACACAGCTGGGTCACAGGGCTCCTTCAAGTTTCGTGGCCATGTCCACGGCCTGTCACTGGGAGCACAAATGAATGTAGCTTTTCTTAGGTATTTAGTAGATGGGGCTGGTGGCAGTACCTTGGCCAGCCAGAACCGGAGCAGAGTCCATGAGCGCACAGAGCTGATTCAAGTATATAGCTGGGACCATGCTCAGTGAACCTACTATTTGGAGTGTGTGACTTCTAAATGTGGCGCTTCTTGAGGTTGAGCTTCACTGGGTTTGAATGACCTTCTGTCCTGATCCCAAAGCTCCCATGAGAGCACTTTTGTCTGTAGATGGCTGCTAAACTGTTTCTAGGGGTGGAGGATACACAAGTTGGGGACCTTCTCTTTCGCCATCTTGCTGTCATCACTCTCAGGATGACTACATCTTCACCTTTGGTTTTGTTCCACATTTCCTTTAAAGTTCAGCGTGACATTGTGTGCCCCAGAGAAGTACAGTGTGTTGACCAGAACAGGAGCCCTCAGTTCAGCAAAGTGGGCTTAAATTTCTGCTCTGCCTTTTAGTAGCTGTGTGATCCCACACAAGGTGCTTCCACCTCTCTAAATTTCAGTATTGAATGTGAAAAATCCATGAAAAGTATTTGACCAGAAGATAGAATGATGATGACTAAGTGTGTGAAATAGGGATTGGTGAAATGTTGGTCAAAGGATAAGGAATTTCAGTTAGATAAGAGAAATAAGATCAGATCTATTGTAAAACATGGTGATTAGGGTTAATTTTAATAATATGTTACATACATATTGCCAAGAGAGTATATTTTAAATCTTCTTATTACCCCAAATTGCTAAGTATGAGGAAAGCATATGTTAATTAGCTTGATCAATCATATACATGTATTAAAAGGTTATGCTGAATAACATATATATATGTGTGTGTGTGTATATATTTGTCAATTTAAAAATTGAAATTAAAATTGAGGAAAAAACGAAGGCATGGGAATGAGCTATTATTTTATATAACCAGGTATGTTAATTTAACATGACTACCATAGACAAGTACCAAAAGCTAGGTGGCTTAAAACAACAGCAATTTATGTCTTACAGTTCTAGAAGCTAAAATTCTGAAATTAAAGTGTCGGCAAAGTCACTTTTTTTTCCTGGCAGTTCTGGAGAGAATCTTTCTGGCCTGTTCTAGCTTCTGGTGGACACAGTCCTTGACTTTTCTTGGCTTGCTCCAGCCACATAACTATGTGTTCTTTATTTGTCTTTACATCATCTTCCCTCTATGTATGTCTGTCTCTGTGTCCAAGTCTCCCCTTTCTTTAAAGACACCTGTTCTACTGGGTTAGAGCCCACTCCAATGTCCTCATCTTAAATTGATTACCTCTTTAAAGATATTTCCACATAAGGTCACAGTCAGAGATCCTAGAATTTAGAACTTCAATATAAGTTGAAGGTCACAGTTCAACTTACAACACCAAGTATATATTCTTAATATTACCTCTTAAAGGAACCAATGTAACTTCAAATCTACCAACTCAGAAGAGCTATGTAAAAAGCACGTTTCTAAGAACTGTCCCTTGTATGTCCTACTTTTTTTTTTTTTTTTTTCAATCTAGCTTTTCAGCTAGCTACTGGCAGCCTCAATTGAGAGCTGCCTCTTGGGACTGGTTTGGCTGTCACTCCTGGTCTAATTAGGGGAGCCACTCTGTGACCTTCAGCTTCTGTCTCCAGTAGGCTCGTAGTTCTGCTTTTCTTGCATCGGTTCCTCCCTTTGGTGACAGGACTGATCCCCACGGAGGCTGACCTTGTCCTGGTTTTACCTTTATTAATCTTCTATCAACATAAATAATAGTAATAACAGTTTGTATTTATTAAAAGCTCTTATGAGTTATGCCAAGTACACGACAGACTTTGCTTCATTTAAGCCTCACAACAGTCCTCTATAAAACACTGCCATTTTACAGATGAGAAAGGAGGGCTGCAGGTGTCACAGCACAGTTCGGAAATCATAGCTCCAAAGTGCAAATATAAGTCTCTACGTGCTCACGTTAGTTGTTCACGACACCATCTCTGATCTAAAATAGTATACAGTAAAATTGTTGGAAAATATGACCAAAAGTGCAATCTTATAGGAAGTACAGTGACTGGAATAGAATGGTAAGCATAGAAAAACATATGAACTTCTAGGAATGACCCTAATCCCAAGTGGACGTTAGCAAAGATGGCTTCTAAAATATTATTATTCATAAGCGCATGTGAAAGTGTTATGAGCCAAGACAGGTGAAGGAAGAGTTCAGGAAGGGCTCATACAGCACACAGGAATTTGAGATTTTAATGATGATAGGAAAATAAAAATTAGACCAAGAGAAAAGGCAATGATGATACTTATTTAAGCAGAGAAAAACTATAGAATCTGCTCACATACTGTGAAATTCACTCTGAAAGTGACGTGGAGAGGAGATAGAGGGATACAAATAAAGAAATAGGGCATATATGAGAGTCTACTGCATAAAATGAGAAAGAAATTATGAGACTTGAATTAAGAGGGTTGCAAAGGAAGTAGAGGAGTGAGAAGATTGGAGTGAGAGAGAGGAATGAGACAGAGCAGCTATATCTAGGGATTAGTTTAATGTGAACATGAAAAAGAGGGAAAACAATGAAATAATCCTCAAGCTCCCTAGTCTGGTATACTGTGACTATCATCCACAGTGATGCTATTCACAGAAATGAGGGGGAAGAGGAAAAGCTGATGTCAGAAAGGAGGGAGGCAGCTATGCCTTAATCTTGAATTTGTTGAGGTTAAGCACAGCAGGTCACTGAAGTGGTGCTATCTGTCAGGGGGCACGCAGAGACCCAGTGGTCAGGAGAGCATAAAAACCACCTCCAAACTGACGTGCTTCTGGTTCTGCTCTGCCTTGGACCGCTGCAGCCTCTTTTCTGCTACACGGTAAGTCCAACCATATCACCTCATTCAAATTAGAAACCCAAGTCTTGCCTATGATGGACAAGGCCAGCCGCAATCTGCTGCTCTTTGCCCACCTGCCCTTACCTGCTACTACTCTCCCTCTCCCATCTAGTTACACTGGCCCCTTTCTCTTTTTCAAGCCAGGTAAGTTCTTCCTTCAGGGCTACACTTGCTGTTTCTTGTGGCAGAAGTATTCATCCCTCCAGAAACACCTACAGTGAGTTCTCTCACCTCTTAGATTTTTACTCAAAAGCCATCTCATTTTTTCCTGGGGCCTTCCTTGACCATCGTGTCTAGAAATTCAACTCTCGCTTGGCATTTCATATTTTCATTCTCAGTTTTATCTTTGTGTGTGTGCTTATCGCTGGTTAACCTACAGTGAGTTTCACTGCTGTATCTTGTCTTTCTGTTCAAATGTGAGCTCTGTGAGGACAGAGATTTCATCTGCTTTGCTCGCTGAATTATCCCCAGTGTCTAGGTGACTGCCTGGTACACACCAGCATGGAGTAACTACTTGGGAATAACTGAATGAATGGGAAATCTAATGACAGATGTAGACTGTCTCCACTCATCCAGCACACTTTTCTTAGCTATTACATGTTACACATCATTCTGTATTCTAGGAAATACAAAATAGGTCATAGGTCTGCCACCATAGATCTTACTTCCTCGTTGAGGAGAACAAAACTAAACAGATAATTAAATGTACCAGATGCTAAATGGTACAAGCACTACAGAGAAAATTAAATAAGGTAAGAAGATAGATTTCAGAATTATGAACAGCAGATATTGCAGGCCATATGAAAGTGAGTGGTCCTATAGAGTCTGTGATATGAAGAAACATCAAGATTCAAAGGATCAATAAAGGAAGAGAATTTGGAGAAGAAATCTACAGAATGAGAGAGAAGCCAGGACTGAGAGACATTCCGGAAGTTAAGGAAGTAAAGAATCTCCAGATGGAAGGCACGATCAACATGTCTAACTCCTAACTCACAGCAGCCAAGTACTAAAAAGTCTAAGTGTGTTTGTTAGAACTTGGCAGTTAGACAAATTTGTGAAGATTGGTTTCGTGAGGCCCTGAGATCAGAAAACAGATTACTGTGAGCTAAAAAGAGAACAGGATATGAGGATGTCAATGTAGTAGGTAAGATCCTCTTTTCTCAAGAAACTCTGCTTCTAAAAAATAAAAAAAAAAACAAGAAAGAAGGAAGAAAGGAAAAACACAGTAAAGAAAAGAATTGAGAAAATAGCTAGAATGGCCCTTGAAAACTGCATTAGAACCTTTGTAAAAGATGCAATTGGGGACTGAACAGCTGTCTTTTTCTTTCTCTTGTACACACACACACACACACACACACAAACACACACTTTCTTGCATATACACTATACAATAGGAAACCCACTAATTAGCGATTAATTTTCTAAGAAAAATGAAGTTCCCAGAAGCTTAAACATTTACAAAAATTTGGTCTAACATCAGCTATGTATCAGCTAACATAGAGTGGGTGACTATTTGGATTCAAGCACTATACCAAGTATTTATACTTACTTTTCTTCAAGAAGCAGAAACCAAGTTTTAGAAATGTTAAATAACTTGTCAAGTTTAGAGGGTTTGCAACGCAAAGCTGAGACTTAACCCAAATCTAATTCCCAACACTATGATTCAACTCTATTTGGTTGCTCAAACTATACAATGCTTTTAATGTCTTATGCTTGTCCAACTTGTGGTTAAGTCTTAAATGAATGAGAGGTCAAAATGTCAAAAACAGAATCATATAAGAACTACAATGAATATATGAGTCAGTTCTCATATAACCAGGTAGTAGTACATTTTTATATAATCTAGTAGGAAAACTTCACTGTGATTAAAATTGAGAAAAAGAGAAGACTGAAAAAATTTGAATACAGAGAAATTGAATCATTTCAAACTACAAATACATTTAAATTATATATAAAGAAATAACAAACTAAGGTATAAAATTTCAAAAATAGAAAACTACCAATAACCTTATGAAAAACTGAGTTAGATGTATGAACAAGATACATGTAATATATTGCCAAGTAACAAAGCACTTCCAAATTTAATAGCTTAGAACAGTGAAAATTTATTATCTTACCGTCTCTGTAGGTCAGCGTTCAGGCACAGCCTTGCTGAGTCCTTGACTCAGTGTCGCTACAAGGCTCAAACAAGATGTCAGGTAAGGCTTTACCAAGCAGTAATCTACTTCCAGATGATTTGGTAAATAGTTAACATAACTATGAAACAAAATTTGAAGGAAAAAATTTAATCCCCCCAAATTAAACAAATGAATGTGACTATTTATCAAGTTGATAGCATAATTCTATGGGGAGAGATTATTTAAAATAATTTTAAATCATAGGATTTTGCCACTATATTCCTAGTGGGAAATTCCCTGAAATCAAACAAACAAATAAACAACCTTGACCTTGAAAAAAAACCAAGATGAAAACATTTTCCTCTTTTTGGGGTTATATTATTTGTGGCAGCCGTGGGTTTGTTAGACTGTTGTTTGAGCGCTGGGTAAAGTAGGTGTGTAGTTGCATTGCTATCTTTGAGAAGCCAAATTTTCAACACCTAAGAAAAGATGTACAGATGTAAAATCAAAGTAAGAATAAATTTTGTACTCCAACTTTGAATTGAAATGACATATTTTCTCTGAAAGAAAAATCTAATTCTTCCCACCAAAAAACACAGAAACAGTGACCAACCTGGCCACAAATGGCAAGCTCTTCTGTCCAGATTTGGTCTCCAAATGCCATTTCCTTCTAAAAGGAACCAAAGTACCTTGAGAAAATACCTTATTAGTTTGTTTTACAAAGAGGGTTTATTATTTAGAGATATATGATGAATTACTTATGAATGAAATGACAGGTTGGAAATTTGCTTCCAAGTAATCTAGAGGGGAAGAGTAAAGATAAAACAAGGTTTCATTGATTATAAGGAGATAATTTTCAAAGGTGGGCAGTAAAGACAAAGAGTTTATTATTTTTAAATATGTTTCTGCAATTTTTCGTATTTTAAAAAACTGAGTAGTGGATTCACAAGATTTTCAAAATATTATTTTTGTTCTTATCTGTTTGAAATATTAAAAAATTACTAATAGAAAAAGCTGTATGACAAGTACAATGCTTACCTGTAAGACATATAATGTTAGAGCTATTATTTTTTATAATTTGAAAGTAACAAGCATCTCTATATATTCCAGTTTATTTATGCTTTCATGTTAATAATGTTTATTTTCAACTGATACTAACTGGCTGATTCCAGAAAAATTATAGAATTATCTTATTCCTCTCGTTCATTCATTTCCACATTTTTAAGTAAGAAAAGATGAACACTGATAATTAATAAAGTTTATTTTTCTGTGCTTCCTTGCAGAAAGCCACTATTAAACATTATTTTAAGCATAACAATCTTGCCAATGATTAAACTGCTTTTGCCTTTTGTTTGTAATAGCAAGCTCACTAACTCTACATTTGTGGTATTTTCACCTTTCTCATCAAGAAAAGGGGGCAGAAGCGTAACACAGTGCTAATTTTCACAACAAGTTCTAGTTCTAGTTTTGCTTGAGAAAAACTCTGTGAGATTAATTTTCTGCTTTGTCCCCTCCCAGGCTATGCCAGTTAGAGGTGTCCCGTGACTTAGTTCAGCTTGAAAACATGGCACAGGATCAGTCAGTGGGCTTGGCACATCTTTAGTTGGTCTGATATAGGATTTTCTAAAAAGGACACATTCATACAGTATTTTAGCTACTGAAAGAGAAAAATAAAAGCACTTGTGTCCTTGTTATTCTTCCCAAAGGCAAGAGAAGAAAGGGTGGTATGGGAGACAGATAGTGTCGAGGAAGAGGAGTACCTGCTTCCTGGAAGCAGATATCTTAGTGTGCCTTTTGATTTTAAAATGAAACTTTGTTCTCTTGGGATTTTAGGTTCCAAATTGGGATGCCTGTGTCCTTCATATGTATCCTTCTAGAGCAGCTTTTCAATTGGGTTAGTGTGTCCTATTTTAGTATGCTTCTCACTCACTCTACAATCTAGAAGAGAAACTGACACCACAGCTAAATTAAAGAGGAAACAGAGCTTATTTTCAGATGAAGTGGAAGACATCTGCTTTCTTGAGCTCATTATATTTGTATTAGTCTACTTTTTCTGTAGTTCTTCTGTTTTAGCTTTTCTTGGTAGAGGATATCACTGGCCTCCCTTTTCTTTCACTTGCCAGTCACAATTGAAATAGCATGTTCTCAGAAAAGCATGGAGCTAGTGTCCATCTTGCCTTTTCAGCCACTTCTGTGTGTGTCAAAAATGACCCCCATGAATTGGCTCTTCCCTCTGTGAACTGTTCATTCATTCTGTATTTCTATAGAAATACTGTTCATTCACTCTGAGTATTTCTTCCTTTTGGGGGAAGAAAAAACAGAACAAAATCTCTTTCCCTTGCTATATCCTCCAGCCACTCCCTTTTAGTCCCTTACTTTATTGTTGAAGTTTTCTAGAACAAATCACCTGGAATCACTGCCTCTGTGTCTTCGCTGCTCTCTGAAATCTAGCTTTCTCCTTGAGAATTTTATGCAGAATACAATTTTTATATAAACACTGTGCCCAGCAGTTCACAGTCTATCTATCATACTCCCCTTATTTGATTGCAAAATTTGATCTGTGATCCTTTCATAGCTCGTTATGAACTCTCCCTACTTGGTTTCCTTGATCTTGGAAAAGCCTTGATATGGGCAAGCATCTTACCTTATTTTTTTTTTTTGGTAAAATTTTCTAGAATAATGGGCTCTTGGGGGGTATAATACATCATTTAATTTTACTGTATCATATTGAACTGATTGAACAATTAGATACAGGAAATCGGCAAGTAAATATTACATATTTTTGTAGATTCATGACCAAAAAGGAACACTAGTGCTCTCTGCCTCTGCACTTAACCCAAACTCTGAGACTGAAGGAATGTATTCTAAAAAATAGTTCGCTCAGAATACATGCCCACCCCCAATGGTGGTAGCAAGTCTCCAAATCTGTGAGTGTTTAAATAGGTAAGATTTCCCCAGTGGAAAATATGAACCAGTGAATGTCACTGCTTCCACTTGAACAAAAGTGAGTAAAACACATTATGAGTGTTATTTGGATGGAAGTCCCTCCACAAGGAAACACAAAGCTATATATCCACACACAACGTGGGATACACTTTATCCTTGTTAATTGTCATCCTTATGAAGATAATCTGATCTCCAAGTCATATACATGTCTAAGCTTCACAGTGTTAAAAGTATGCACCTCCTCCTCCTATCCTTGTCCGAGCTCTACTGTTACAGTCAATGACACTATTACTGTTTTATAATAATCTTTAATATCTTTTTTAATCCATCACTTTTGTTTTTTCCTATTGTTCCTTTAAAATATCTTTTATGTTCACCCTTTCTCTTCAATCTGTACTTCCACCACCTTATTCCACACCTTAATTATTATCATGTATCCATTGAACAACTATTGTTTAAGTATATACCAGGTGCCAGGAAATGTTTTAGGCAGAGCAAATATAAATGAAAGATGAAATATCCAGTCATTCCTCATGGGTGTTAGAAGAGTGAACAAAGAGTTATCAAATAGCAACCTAAACAATTATATAATCTCAAGAGAGACAACTGTAATGTCTCAAAGACAGTTGGTACCATATAAGCCTATAATTGGAAGTACAGCTAGGTAGGCGATGAACTATATGGGAACTGGTATTCAAATTGAAATGTAATGTATGAGTAAGAATTACTTCACTAAAGAGGGCACAGAGGAGCCTTTCAGGTAGCATGCCAGAGGTGCAGATGCTTTACGATCAGAGGTAACGAGTAGAAGTTATAAGAAGTTAAGTGCAGAGTTAGGGAGAATATGGTATAGAGTCAGGGAGCTGGAGCAGTAAACAGGGGCCATGTAAGGTCTTGTACACTCTCTTAGTTACTTTTTCGTTGCTGGGACAACATAACCAACAGTCACAAGGAAAGATTTATTTTAGCTCACAGTTTGCAGAGGTTTCAGTCCATAGTCAGCTGGTTCCAAGGCAGGGCAGCAAGTTAGAGAAGAAACAGTCCATAGCACAGCAGGCAGAAGGCAGCTAGCCGCCTTCCTTCTGTCTCTTTATATTCCCTCCATGCTACGAGCCTATTGATTGGTGCTAACCACACCTAGAGAAGGGCCACACAAAGAACTATGCTAAGCCAATTAGAGAACTAATCCAGATATTTTACATCATTAATTCATATTCACACACCCTACATCTAACCACCTCTGAAAAGCTCCACCTATGAGTGCATGAAGTTTTGGAGGGACATCTAACGATGTTATTGGATGTTTATAAATAATGGAGAAGCATTGGGTTTTGGAAATATCACCTTGCATTTTGGGATCATTTCTTTTGTCTTCCAATTGATTGTACCTGTGTCATTTATCCCTCTACCACCTTGTGGATTACGAAAGCCGGTGTCTAAATAATGCTCCAGTGTGCTGTTTGAAACTTGTATGTTTCATGATCTGACAGTTTAGAGGACTTCACATTGTTTCTAGGATAAAATTCCATGTTTTAAAACTACATCTTGTCAATTTAGATGTAGATTATGGCCTTCTCAAGCAATTCCATTGTCTTATTTTTCCATTATGAATGTGAACATTTTTCTAAAAATTTGGGAAATTAGAGAAAAGCAGAGGATGAATAACTGATTTTCAGTCCAATTCTAATATTAAGAAAAGATTGTTAATGTTCTTAAAAATTCTTTGGTAATTATATTTGCTATTCATGACATACTATAGATTTGTTATCCCATAATTTGTTCAACCATACCTTGTTGCTGGACATTTAGGTTCCTCTATTTTGCTCCAGTGTAAATAATGTGATTAAATCATATTTTTTCTTGTATCAATTATTGTTTTAGGATAGATTTAGAAATATGTAACTACTGGGTCAAGTGGCCAATTATTATTGCTTATCACACGACAGTTTTCCAAGAAAGCTGTGCTACAGTATAGGAAAAAACGTGAATATCAGCACATTCTCAGCAGTATGGATTTTTATCATTGCATATATATTTTGTAATTTAAAATTTTAAAAAACTAATATGATGGTACTTTTTGATTTGCATATGTGTATTTAATGTAGTTTAACCTTTGTGCATACATTATCTGAATCAGTGTTGAAGAAAATACAGTGTACAAGAGAACCTCAACAGGTAGGAGGCTTTTGGTTCTGAGGCTGGATTCTTTCAGTACGTTACAAATGCATATGATGTGCCAGTCTTGTGTCAGGCAATATACTCTGTATCAGATTTGCCATAAAAGCAATGCTTTCCAGCTTTCGCTGTATGTTAGCATAACCTGAGGGTTATTACAATCTCTGGCTGTCTGGCTCCTACCCCCAGACACTCTGATTTAATTAGTACTGGGTGCGACCTGGACAGCAAGAATTTTGACTCTCCCCAGGTGATTCCAGTGTGCAACAAAGTTTAGGAACCCTGCCAGAGCAAAGGGTGGAGTCTTAGCACACAGGCAGGGACGCAAGTCCTCATAGGAGGAGGAAAAGCTGACAGAAACAACGGTGACTTGAGAGCCTGGCAGACTTCCTCTCCACTGGGTTACCTCAGACAGTGTTTTCGGACAGTTCTGCTTGGAGGACTTCAAAAGGATAAGACTAGGCATTTTGCAGAATGAGACACTGATGATAAACCAAATAGCTATTTACTATCTCAGTCTAGATCTCAGTTTTCATTTGAAAAGGCTGGCAGCCACAGATGCAGCAAATGTATCCTCCTTGGTATCACTTGTGATCAGCTGGGAGGAGAGGAGCTGTGCCTGAGAAAGCTATTATACAAGCAGAACTCCAGTCTTTACCCAGCATGCCTGGCCAACAACATTAGTGTAATGTTGTCAATCATAATTAGTATTTTGGTATATATGTATTATGTTGTTTTAAAATAGTGTCTACTTCCTTATTTCCCTTGTGAATTGGTTATTATGGACTATCCCCCTACTAGTAAATAGATGTAAAGCATGTGCAAGGAATTTCATCCATCTCATTTTGATTTAGTTATCAGAACATATAACATCTGCTAAAGCTGAAGCCCATTGTCTTAGGAATATTTCTGTCATTACTCTCTCAGCCTGCACATCATTAGTACAATTCAGATGGAAATTCTGGAAAGATGCAATATTGCTAGCAGAATGTACTTCCCATGAAAATTTGACCCCTCAAATTCAATTTATTTAACATATTTGCATTTTAATAGATTTTTCTGAAAGGGTAATCTTCTCATCAAGATGGGCTGCTATGGTTTTATGGAGTAATTCACAATTTTCAGCTCATTTATACATGTTTATTAATGTGCAGTATGAATATTTGCACAATGTGCAGACATATATGAATTATATTTACCCGAATACATGTATAAAAATTTGAAAGACTGAACATTTTTTATTTGGCTACCTTACAGATGCTAGTCCTCTAGTTTAATATATTCCATTGAACCAGGCTCCCAGTTTCAAAGTTAATAGCATCTAACACCTGTGTGGTACCCAACCGTTTATAGTATTCTTTTCAAATACATTCACACATTCAATAACATGCCCAAACTCTTGGGAATGCTCAAAAACGTTTTGAAGCTGCAGGAGAACTACTGAAGAGCCAGGTCCTTCCTCCATAGCCCCTCTCACTAAACTGCCCATGATGCAAGCTCCAAACCCAATCATGACCTAACCATTAGATTTAGGTTTGCTGAGAGGAAATGGTCAGTGGCTGTGGTCAGAGGGCGATCCACTTTCTGCTACTACCAGGCTGAATTCTGGCATTCTCTCCCTACATCAGCCCCTGCCTTATCACCAACTCCAGTTCTCTAGGTTCAACTAACTCAAGTTCGTTTTCCCTGAATTACTCTTTCCTTGTCTTTTAGTTCTCTATAGGAAATGGTACACTTCTTCTAATTCCTGGGTCAGGGGCTTATTCCTGCTAGTTATCATGGAAAGGATTGGTGGGAGTTGGGTTTTATCTACACACTCCCGAATGGTTGTGTAGTGCTTATTTTTAGTTTCAGGTGGGGAAATTCATAATGCTGACTTTTAAAATAATTGATTTTGGAGTTGGGGATTTAGCTCAGTGGCAGAGTGCTTGCCTAGCTAAGCACAAGACACTGAGTTCGATCCCCAGTGACACCCCTCCTAAAAAAAATTGATTTTGTTAGCAGGTGGAATACAATCTGTTGTACTATACCTTCGCATATTGTAAATTCTTAATAAATATGTTTCTAAACAAATGCAAAATATTAGTTGGTATTATATTAGTATGAAGTGAGTTCCTAGGGGTCAGCAATTTAGTAAATTTGTTTTAAATATCATCTGTGGAACTGGAAGCTCTTTGTAAACCGATGATGATACATGATAGATAAATATTTTACCGCTTTCATCACATACTCATATGCAGCCAGAGAGAAAGACACAAAACTCAAATACTAACGAAGTCTGGGTGGTTCGGGCAGCATTTGGTGAAGCCTTCTGATGAAGCTGATTTCTGTGCATTCTTATCTCACTTGACACTGGAGTCCACTACTTGTCAATAACTAATTTGGTGCAATTCCTTGATTGTACTGTATGGCTTCCTTATTGGAAACAGCAAGAAGAAGCAATCAAATTTCTGACCCAAAGATAGAAAAAATTCCCCAAATTCCCCATATTTTATTCACTTTATACTTCTAGCTACCTCGCTGAATGAGACTGCCCTTCAGGTGACAGCATTTACAGTATGAAAATCCTGTTAAGCCAAGTAACTCGTTAAAGTAGTCTCGGATTTAACTTTAAAGAGTTCCTCTGGCAATCTACCAGATTGGGAGGCATGGACATCATTAAAATGAGTAAGTATAATTTATTATTCCCCAATGTTATAGTTTATAAGATCATCAACTGGATATTCCAGCAATAGAGCAAACCTGTTGTGACCTTGTATAGGTTGATTCATATGAAGCTGGTAGCAAGCAACTGGTTGCCATTTTCACCTTCAGAAATGGCAACTGCTCACCATGCAACTTAGTGAAAGCATTAATATTTTGAATTTGGAGAACAGTGAGTACCGTTTTGAACTGAATTGTTGTCCCCCAACTATATATTGAAACCCTGATGCCAGTGGGATTGTATTGGGAGATAGAGCCTGTAAAGGAGGTGATTACAGTTAAATTAGGTAATGAAGGTGAGGCCTACTCACGTATAATTGGTGTCCTGATAAGAGGAGAGACGCCAGAAATCTCTGCATTCATAGGAAAGGCCAGGTGAGGACACAGCAAGAAGGCCTCCATTGCACACTAGGGAAAGTGTCCTCAACAGAAACCAACCCTGATGGCACCTTGGTTTTGGACTTCCAGTCTTCAAAACTGTGAAAAAATGTATTTCTGTTGTTTAAACCACTCAGACTGTGAGATTTTGTTATGGTCAAGCTGACTGATGTTGGTGCCCATCCTAATCCTCCCCTCATCTCCTGGGTCGGTGATGCAGTCAGATTACCCAGTGTTAAAGGGACACAGGGGCACCTACCCTCAAAGCCTATGTGGTTATCTCCAGAACCACTAAAAACCAAAGTGAGGACTCTGTGTCACTCAAGAGCACCTTTTTCTGCTTCCAAATAGTTATAGTTTTATGCTTCGGCAGAATTACAAATAGGTTAGATTTAAAAGTTTGCAGACTCAAATTCCAAATTAACTGAGGGCTCTGGATTCTGTGATACAATGGCACCGAAGATCCTGTGCCTAGTAGGAATTTTGCCCATTTGATGTCATGGAAATGAACAAGTTTTAAATGTGAAACTGCAAATTCAGTTGTAAATCCCTTCGTAACATATGTTGCAATGTGTGCCCGGAGAGGCTATCTCATGTATTTTTCACAATCCAAACCAACTATTATTGGGCCCATTATGGAAACTATGAAGTTTCCCACACAAATTCTTGCTCCTCATTATTTATCTTCACATTAATTAGGTAACCATATAAGCAAGCAATATTTTACAGTGGAAGAACACCTGGACTAAGATTTGGAGAGTCTAGAACATGCTTGGAATCCTTTTTCATAATCTTTTAAACAGAGTTAAAGAAATTTATACCCCTAGTCAAAACTAAACTATTCGATTATGATAAAGACATGACATTGTCTTAGTGAAAAAAATAACAGGAATAAAATGAATTGGAAATTTGAAAACTGAGGTTGTTTTCTTTCTTCTGTACCAGTATAACCTCAGAGTTAATTACTTTTAGGATGGGTTTCACTGACTTAGACAAATGGTATTCAAATAGCAGATAAATCCCAAGTAGATGAGATTCATACAGCAGGTCACTTCTGGCTCTGCTTGCATTTGAAGTCATGATGGACATAGAAAAACAGACTTCGTGCTCTGTGTAGTTTGCTCCTTATGTGCTTTCACTAAGGCCTTTGCCATGAGGAGGGGCAAATAATAATTGTTTCAGGGGTGTTTGACTATAAAAATTTCAGGTGATTTTTCAGGATGCCATTTTAGTGAGGATGGAAAAGCTTTGGCTTGATTTCTCTGTTCTAAATTTAATTGTACTTGAATGGATTGTTAAGTCATTTGGGTTTCTCCTCACTCCTGAAGAATTTACAACCATAAGCAAAATAATTTTTGGTCCAAGATAGAAGGTAATTGCTGAATTGGAAAATGATAAGTAGTAGAAAATTTTAACCCTCATAAATGTGCGTATGTATATATATCACTGTAAACAAAAAATCACTTTGAAAGAAAGTTGGGAGAAGCATTTGGAAGAAAAATATATCACTATGAGTACTGTTTTATAGTTTGCTTTTCTGATTGTTTTATGATTAGATCAGTATTACTAACCATATTTCATTATTATACTGTACCATTACTACATACAGATTATATGTTGTTATGTACAATGCATTATCCTATGTTATGTATGATATACACGTGTGCACATGTGCACAGTAAACATATCAAATGTATACTATTACACATAAATTATACATTATTAATGTATAATATTGTATTATCACACATTATTGATGTATGGTATTTTATTATATATTATCACATAAATATATCACCGTGTATGTTGCTTTACAGTGTACTTTTCTGATTGTTTTATTATTAAATTGGTATTACCAGTCATATTTGCTCATGCCATTATTACAATCAGTGCCTCGGTGTGTCACATTATCTTCAACCTAGTGTAATGGATGAGAACATAATGTGTTAGTTTGTTTTTCACTAGCTGATGATTTGCTTTTATACTTCTTTTGGCTTATACAGATATCTAATAAAAACAGAATACAAATAGTAAAACCTTAATTAACTTCATAAAACAGGGTATCCCAGGGAACTGCTGCTTTTATTAATAGAAACTATCTACCTTTTTGTCGAGGCATGCTGAACACCCTGCATTTCTCTTTGATAGTCTGATACGGGGTCAGACTGCGCATGACTGTGGTGGCATAAGGTGAAGGAGACTGATGTTCGTTAGGAGAGTGGTGGGATAAATCCCAGACATTTTGTGCAAAAAAATGCCTGAAATATGTTTGTTTTCTTTTAATAACAACAACATTGTTTATTTAGTGACTACCGATGTGAGAAACAAAATATTTTACTCACTTATACCTGATTCTCGAAACCACCCAGTTTACTGAAGAAATAACACTATCAACCTCAGTTTGTCACCATTCGAAAAATAATGTGCAAAATAGTGATACTAAAACTATTCTACCTAATCTTTACAGGGTTGCAGCATGTATGAAATCTGGTTATGAATAAATTGGGTTTTCATAAATCGAAGCTGTGAATCTCAATGTGTTCATTTTCTCTTGATCGCAATTTTTAAAAGATGTTAAATTAGTAGTTGATTATGGTCCAGATATGAACATAAGGAATCATTTCGAGTGGCTAGTTTCTGCTGTGTTTTCATTTCAATCATTTACCAAGTGCAGCCAAGGACAAGTAAACAAATGCTGATTAGCATTCACAAACTTTATCTTTGACAATAGTCTTGCAGCTGTCATTGGTGTAATTTGGCTCACATGTACATCACTGCTGAAGTCCTTTCATTTCTCAAACATTAGCAGGATTTGTAGTTTAGTGTAGGATGGTCCTGATTTATCATGGCACAGATGACTTTTCAGGTACCTTCAAGTAGTATGAAGGTCCAGTGACGGGAATGATTTTGTGCAGGCACATTTCCAAATGGATCAATGAAAGTTTTGCTGATTCAGCAGTGTGGGAGGATTATACCAGCATGGTGAAGAATAAAAACCAAGATGACCAGTAGTTACGAATGGCCCAGGCCTCATACCGTATCTCAGTGGAGCAGTCGACACTTTCCACATTTTAGGATACTGTAGAAAGTGAGACACTGAAATGATTTGGACATGGCCCCAAAATCATGATTCCACAGAGTAGAGACACAACTTAGTTTTGTGGGGTCCTCAGTCCTTGGGCTGAAGCACCATACTTCACTGTTACTGTCCTCTATCCATGTCTTTAAAAATTGTTTGATGTTATTAGAGACTTTGAATACTTAGAAATGTCCCCTGGCATTGTGGATCCACTGATTTCGTGTTAACAAAACAATGTATATTTTAATAATTACAAAATATGGAAAACAATCCAGTATTCACAATCATAGAAACAGACCAGGTAGTGATTATTCTGAGTTTCTGCAAGTTGGACTTAGTTATGGGGAGAAAACGTAGGACTCACTTAGATGAGGCATTCTCTACATCTCATCGTATGTTTTCTAGCACAGAATTTCCCAATATTCATAAAACATTTTATAAATACCAGCATTTCAATATCTTTATAGTTAAGATTCATAAAATTTATTACAAAGATGAATAAGAGAAGCTAATTACTTGTCAGGGCTACAAAGTGAATATGACCAGCATGTTCCAGATACCTTTTGTTAACAATAATTTAAAAGTTTTGCTTTAACACAACAGTTTACGATATATTCATCAAACATTTCTATTCTTTCCCAGCCTTAATATTTTAGAAACTATTTTAGTTCTTTTTACCCACTCCATTAATTTCATATATGTACCTTGTGGTATAGATCTAAAATGTCCCCCCAAAGATTCATGTGGGCAGAGGTGGGGCTTTTGGAAGGTGACTGGATCATGAGGGCTCTGACTTCATCAGTGAATGATCATAATTTGATGGCATTATTGGGAGATAATGGAATCTTAGAAGATAGGATCTAGTTGAAAAAAAAAAGGGTCATGGAGGTGTGACTTTGGGAACTATATCTTGTTCTCGACCTCTTCCTTTCTTCCTCCTTCCCTCTGTTTGCCTCCTGGCTGTCACGAATTGAGCAACTTTTCAACACCTTCCCCTTTTACCAGGGTGTTTCTGCCTTGAAGCCAGGTGACCATGGACTGAAACCTCTGAATCTGTGAGCCAAAATAAACCTTTCCTCCCTTAAATTGTTTATGTCAGGTATTTGTCCTCGTGGTAGAAAGCTGGCTAACATATAGCTTCAGTGAAAAAGGACTAGTTTCACTAATAAAATATGTATTTTGTGATAACTGTCTTCAAAGTAAAGAAAAAAACTGAACTAAAACTTTAGAAATGTAGAAAAGAAGCAGCTCTAATGTAGTCACAAAGTAAGGAACTTTAATGACATCTCAGCAGGCACAGCTGAGGATAAATACCACTTGTCCAGCTCAAAAGCATCGGGCCTATGAGATAATCAGCCCATTACAGCTAGGGTGTGAAAGACGGACACTCAAATTACCATTCTAGTTTGTTTTTCCTTCCTTTTTTTCCTTGAGGAAGTAGCTACTTCCTAAATAAAGCACTAGGAACCATTCTGTGACATCATGTCAATAACAAGACATCAAGGGGGCAATATCAAGTATTCCTACCTCTTTTTCATAGGTTTTTCACAATGTTGATTCTCTGAATGTACATGAGTGTTTTTAAGTACCATATTTCATTATTTAACCAATTCTGTATCTTATTTCTCATGCAAGCTACAGGAGTGTTCCCTCTTCTCCCCGGAGTCTAGATGTTAGTAGGCTACTATATTTATTCATTCTCTGGATTCAACCCAATAATGAGCTGATCAACACTGCCTTGTGCAATACACCTTCAATAATTTTAGAGTGAATTACAAGGTGTTCTTACTTATTCTGAAAGCAGCTACCTTACCTATTTAAAAAAAAAAAAACTCTCTCTCCAAGTCTCTTCTTGTGAGATCCTCTACCAATCTATATGCTAATATTTAAAACTCTTCATTAGTTCAATATTGTCGAACTGTTCACACTCTCTAATCTCCTGAAACATGTCGAGCTCTAATTTAACATTATGAATGTAGGTTATGTTGTTGTTTAAAGAAGATTTTATTCTTTTAAAGATACTTCTCTAGTTTGTCTTATATAAAGACTTTCAAGTCCTTCAGATTTCACCATCTCGGCTATGCACTGAAGATTGTTATCTCTGTTTTTTGCACAGTGAATGAGAAAATTTCAGGAACACGTCTGAGATTCATATTAACTACCTGAAACATGCGAAAATTAACATTTGTCATTCTGTACTTTCTTTGTAAATGCTGAGAAGTCTCCTTGCCAAAAGCATTCTGTCCATAATAGAATGAGGGCCAAATCCTTGGCCCTTCATGGGAAATTTCTATATTGCGTTTTCAATTATAGCAGATTAGTTGCATAAAACACAACTGATAATAACCTTGTGTAGTGAGGCATTCGTTATCTATACCCTTCTAGCAGACACCTCAGGTTTTCAAAGCTAAATGGGAAGCATGCACTCACTAGCCATACACAAATATTCAAAGCTTGCCTACCTAAACTATTCAGTAATATAAAGGTCCCCTCCACTCTGACCATAGGTACTTTTGTCCTTGCAGGATAATAGAATCCATGTGGACAAGGGCTGTATCTTCCCATGCTGGTCTCATATCTTACTAATTCTTACTAGAGCACAGAGTATTGGGGTGGAGAGAAGAGAGGTATTGGAACTGATTAATTGGAGCTCCCCCAGTATTTTACCATGTCTCAGTATTTTACCACAGAGCTACATGGTGGGAGTATGAGTGGTTGCATTGTGAGCATCCACATATAATATGAAGTACTGGAAGTTGGAAAAATAAAAGTATAAATTTTTTTCACTTATTTTATTCACAACAGTGGGAGCTGAGATGGGAGAGTTTGAAGGACAGGACAGTGTTTGGTTAGGGAAGGCTGATCCCTATAATGCCACAGAAGTCACAATAATGTGCTTAAGAATTAAATTAAATGAAGAATTAATCTGAATTCCAATAGACTAAATATCAGTAGTTCTGTTTTTAATCTAGAAAGAGCCAGAAATTTGAATAAAAATTAAGGCAGGATTTCAAATTTGCAATTGAAAAGATGTATTTTGGGAAATAAAGGAGTTAATAGAAAATAAAGTGAAGAAATACACTAAATAAGTACCTTCTTTTGACCAGGTAGTTTACATATTCTCCTGTAACTGCTAACATTAACCAGAAGTCAGAAAAATGACTTCCTCTTACCACAGAGGAAGCCCTGGTTTAAGAAGGCAAAGTAAGAAGCCCGAGGGCATGTAAGTCATGCTTTTTCATCCACCTCGAAGCATTTTTGTAGATATCCAGTCTGTTCAAATATTCATGGAAGGTGAATTTAATGTTTATAAGATTCAGTACTACCGTTGACCTTCAGCATTGGATGGTCAGCCCACCATGAATCAGTCAACAACACCCTCTGACCATCATTAACTGTACAAATAATGAGGATATTAGAATTCTGAAGTGAAAAAAGAAAATTTTATTCATGAGATATTATCTAAAGGGGCAGACAGAATGTATACAAAATCTATAAAAAAAGGTGTACGATTACAGAAATATGGATAAACCTAGCAGCATTTGGAAAGTAATTAAGTGAGAAGGAAGCGACTGGCGGTAGATGTTGAAATGAAATGAATTACTTAAAGTAAGTTAGATAATATTTATGCTTAGAAGTCAATTTTTACAGAATTTCAGGCACTCCTTACCTGCCAGACATAGTGAAATGAGAATCATTTAATACTCATGTCAACCTTGTAGAGCAGACACTACAATCTGGCAGTTCTGCTGGGGATGAACTAGAGCAGAAAGAGGTCAAGAACCTTGCCCAGGTTTCTAGAGTTGGCAAGCGGCAGGGAGGCTGTGAACCGAGGTAGCAACCAAAACTGCTGCACTTATACCGGCCCCAAACGTTCTGTGTCCACGTGACCATGCCAGTGTGTGGGCTATGCTTAACCAGAGACATACAGACTCTGATTTCTGAACCCTGGAGACACTTCATATGTCAAAACACTTTCTTGTTGTCACGAGAGTCAGTTCATTCATTTATTCAACAAATACTTACTGAATACCTACAACGAGCCAAACACTGATAATGCTGGGAACAGGAGAAGGGGTTTCACCTTGTTACATGTACAATGCAAGCCACTCAACATGCATTAACTGTGTGTGACGATACATTCTAATTTTGAAAATAATGCATGCTTCCATTCTCTAGAACAAATGAGTTACCATTAGTAATTAACATCATTCTTCCAAAAATTCTATTAAGTGGGAAGGTCTGCAGGATTCCTGTTTAGAACCACAGAAGCAGTTTAAAACACCCTTATAATCATAGAATGATTTTCTGAGTGAAGATTTAAACCACAAATCTTAGAGTAGTTATATTTTTATAATATGGTAAGTCACACTTGTCCATTTACGAACAGTTGCCTCCCACTGACCCAAATTGCTTGTTACACATGGCTTAGTGCCATCTATCCAGCATGCACAAAGTAGTTGTTGAATGATAATTTATAATAACATGGAGATGTATACAATACCTTCAAAATTTAAAAAAAACACTATTTCTAGTCCCTCCCCAAATACCAATGATCTGCCAGATTTAAACTGCTTTCTTTAAACCTAACGTTGTGTTTTCCTGATAATAAAGGCCCACTTCTACAAGTCATCAAGCGACAAGCCATTACAATGAATTAACACCTTTGAAGCCCGCTAAGGTAATTGTATGCTTTAATGAGAAGGGCAGAGTTCTAGGAATATTTTCCTCCCCTTGCCTTGTGTACAAGCCTCCTCCCTGCTCTCTGGGGTGGAGGGTGTGAGCAGCGTTGGGCTCTGAGCTTGCAAGCAGGGACCCACAAGGCATCTCACAAGGGGCTCTTTGCATATACGTGCAGTTCTACAGCTACTTGCAATGGGTCCATTTTGTATGCGTGTGTCCTGAGCGTGCATTGGTCTCCTCCCTTCACCTGACCCCTGAGGAATCCCTGCAGTTCCCAGAACTCCTGGAGAGTGAAATGAGACAAACAGCCCTTTCCTCTCCCCTGGTGACCAGTACTTCTGGGTCCCAAGAATCTGCAGCGCCTGGTCTGACTAGCACCTAATAAGGGAGACTGAGAAGATGAGCAAGAGAATCACGGAACGAAGAAGGCGCCGGTGTGAAGAGAGGATGTTTCTGCAGCTACAAGCCATGATTTCTGTATTTTTGTATACAAAGCCCTATGGAGCTGGAGGGGAGGCAAAGAAACCCAAATCCCAACTCTGAGACCATTTTCCACCTGCACCTGGAAACCCCTCCCGCCGGTGTCCTGCGCGGGTTAAGGAAGCCGAGCTCGCGGCGCCGCGCCGAGCAGTCTGCGCTCGGAAGACGTGGCGCGCGTCGCTCTCCCAGGCGCTGTGCGGGTTTCTCGAGCAGCCCAGCTGGTGCCTCGAAAGGGAGTTTCTAGAAGCTCCCTCTCTGTTGCCCCCTCCCCTCTGGATTTGGGTTTTACCCCGCCCGGAGCCGCTTCGGC
The DNA here is from genome assembly GCA_004026905.1 of Hystrix cristata. NCBI lineage: Eukaryota > Metazoa > Chordata > Mammalia > Rodentia > Hystricidae > Hystrix > Hystrix cristata. The sequence goes on from PVJO010009270.1 coordinate 34,780, forward strand.
TCCACCGCCTCCGCCCCCCGAGGGGTCCCGGTGCCGCCGTCCCGCCCGCCGACGCCGCGTCCTCCCGGGGCCGGAGGGCTCGACCCGCGCCGCAGTCCCGCGGACGCTCCCGCCCCGGGCAGCCCCCGCCCCTCCGCGCGACCCCGCGCCCGGGCGGGCGGCGCTTGCGGCGGGCAGGGGGCGGGCAGGGGAGCGGGGGCTCGTCCGGGGGAAGCCGCCTCCTCCGCAGGCTCCCGCGCTCCAGCCCGGACTGCTCCGCCTGCGCTCCGGCGTCCGCCTCCCTCCGCGCTCCGCGTCGCCCGCCGCCCCCGCGCCGGGCGGCCGCCTCCCTCCGCGGACCCGGGCGGGGGCTCGCCAGGCTCGGCCGGGAGGCGTGCATGCCCCGGCGGCCCGCGGCGCTCACCAGCAGCATGCTCTATTTCCAGATGGTGATCATGGCAGGGACCGTGATGCTCGCGTACTACTTCGAATACACCGACACGTTCACCGTGAACGTGCAGGGCTTCTTCTGCCACGACAGCGCCTACCGCAAGCCCTACCCGGGCCCGGAGGACAGCAGCGCCGTGCCCCCCGTGCTCCTCTACTCGCTGGCCGCCGGGGTCCCCGTGCTCGTGGTAAGCCCGGGGTGGTGCTCGCCCTCGCCCTCGCCCTCGGGGTGGAGGGCCGCCGCCGGGAGGGCAGGCGCGGCAGCCTTCGCCTCCCGCCCAAGTTGCTGCAAGTTCGTGCAGCCCCTTCCCCAGAGGGCTTTCTTGCGGGGCGCGCAGGGCGGGGGCGCAGGAGGCCCCCGCGGTTTCCCGCACGTCGCCCCCGCAGCCCTTGCGGCTGCTGCGGCGATGGGGGACGGGGGAGGTGATGGAGGGGAAAGGACTGCACGAGGTGATGGGGAGGGCTGTCGGCCCGAGGGGCAGGTGAGTTTCGGGGTGAATCGGGACTCCCTCCATTCTGTGGCCTGGCTTCAATGACACCCCCCCACCGCGCGCCGGGGAGATGAGCCCCTGCCGGGCAGGGGGGTGAGGAGGGAAAGGAGTCGGCGGCTGAGCGTGGAAGGGACCCCTGCTTCCAGAGTCTGGGTACAGAGTCCCATTGTACCGTTTCTCACCAGTTCCGGTGAAAGGACCAGATGGGCTAGGCTGGCCGGAGAACAGATATCTAAAAAGGAATGTGGGAATTTCTAAAGGAAGAGGCCTCAGCAACAGTGCTTTGCTGAAAGGCCGCGCTGTGTCTCAATCACAAGAGCACTTCAGATTTATTTAAGGGCTGCTCCCTCCCCGGGCTCCAGTCCTGTAGCCTGAAACCTGGCTGGAAAAGCCTTTTGGATTTACGGACTAGGGGTGTGTGTATATAAGAGACAGTGTGAGTATACAGATCCGTGCTCTCACACATAAATATATACACACATACATATGAAATGATGGGAATAATTATCACATCATAATTTACATATGTGAATACAGGGCAAAGTTATTTGTAGGAGAATGGGTGGTGTTTCTTTAGAAAAGCTGCTGCATTATGGTTCCTTTATATTCACAAAGTACTGGAAGAGATTCTCTTCCTGTGATGAAGACAGTGCCCTCTCTATCCCCCCTCCAGGTAATAAATAGAACAGTAAAAAATGAAAAGGGAAAGTGAAATTTTACTTACAGTAGTTGACGTTATAAATTGCTCTTGCCAATGTTAAGAACATCTGTTGTATCCTTTAAGCTTTCACGGTCACCTTTTCTTTGATTTTAAGGAAAAGATTTAATAATTTACAAAATAATGAAAGTTTTTAACACACAAAATAGAATTTAATGAACAACCAAGCAACTTTTTGATAACTTCAAAGTAACTTTGTTGATCACAGGTACTGTGATTGTTGAGTTCAAATTCATCTCCAACGTAATGGTTCAAAATATGTTAGACCTTGCCCCAGAAAATGTTTTGCTTTGTTTTTGACATTGCTATTTTCTGAAATGTACCAGAAACCCTGAATCCAGCTTCATGTTTGTGTTTTCTCCATTTCAAAATAAGTTGGAGGACCAACTGGTCTGATCCTTGGAGCCTTTTTGACTTTCTGCAGATTCTGTCTTTCCAGGCACATGTTTTCCAGGAAACTGAGTAGCTCAGAGATTTTTCAAGGATATTTTATTTTAAAAAGAGAAATGCGAGTTACTTTCAGGTCATTGATTTGGTTGCAACCATAATCAATAGTGCCTTTAACTTGTCCCTTGGTAATTGCTGTTCTGTGTCCTAGTTAAATGAGATAGCTCTTTTCAGATGCAAACTGTGCATCTCTGGTGGCAGGTGCTACGTTGGTGGGAAGATTCTGATGATCCTCCACTTAGGAAAAGCCTAGGAGGAAGAAAGGGGGCAGTCAATTCCTACTGAGCACCTGCTTTGTGCCGGGCCATGTCTATGTGCTGGTACATGTCGATATATTTTGCAGAGCAGCCCTTCCAGGAGATACTGTCTTCAGTTAACGTTTGCGGAAAGTGAGGTTCAGGTAGTAAATTGGAAACATCTGGAAACAACAAGGCATGGTGTTTTGAAGGGGCATGTCCTCTGAAGGGTGAGTGCAAGCCGGTGGGGCAGGCTTGGAAGATACAAGTGGATGGATTAGGTATAGGTGGCTTCAATTGGGGTTTCATTGTTTTGACCTTTTTACAAAAGAATGAAATTAAGAGCCAGTTTGAAAAGAAGGAAGTGTTGGGATTTGGAGGATGGCTGATGCTGGTCTTTGTTTCCCTTTCTACTCTGAGGAGAGCACATTGCGTCACCCTGAGAAGAGCAGAAGGAGTAATGGCAGCTTTGCCTCCCCATTCTTCGTGAGGATGCTGGTTTAGCAGCTCCCTTGGCGTGAAAATGTTGAGAACAGTGTTAATAATACCCAACATCAGTGGAGTTGTTACTTTTGTTTAGATACTCTACACACTTTATACTCATGTAATAGGTGGATTATCTCTGAAGGCTCATTGTCAGTGACCATACAATATTGGGGAAATGTTGATTTAGGAAGGTTAAGTAACATGGTCAAGGATTGGGGCTAAAATATTACTCTCAAAATTTTAACCCAGGACTATTAGACTTCTAAGATTCTACTTTTTTTCTATTACAGGATGAAAATTCAATTTGCTCCTAAATCATTCTTCTAAATAAATGTCTTAGAATTGTTGTCTTCCTATCTTACATTTCTAATACTGTGGTGATAATGATATCTATCTATCTATCAATCATCTTCTAAACTCATTTCTAAGCTTTGAGAGTACTTTTGAAAAGTAGCCCTCATTATTACAATCTGTACGTTTATTTCATACTTGTGAAATTAAAAACCATATGTATTTTGCACTTTACCATTTTATAGTGTTAAGTTGTTTGAGAATCTTAACAGATTTGGGCCTAGGATATAGTCTACTGCTACAGTAAGAGTTAGGAATTCTACTTGCTCTGCAACCTTGAACAATTTATTTAAACTTGTTAAGCCTCAATTCCCCCAGCGAAAGGATTTTGAATGTTAAATTAGTTATAATATGTAAATATCATTCAGGGCCCACAGTTGTACTTTTAAGAGTTCACTATATCATTAACATTGCTTATTTTGTTTTACTTCTTGTAGCACTGGGGATTGAATCCGAGGCCTTGTGCACATTAGGCAGGTACCTTACTATTAAGCCACGTCTCCAGCTCAACATTAATAAAATGACTGTTCAATGTTTATTGAAGCTCTGTGTTCTAAACACTGTATTTGGCAGAACAGAGTTACAGAAGGCAAGTTCAGGAGTAAATCATGGTCACTCGTCGTGAGAAATTTATAGCCTAATTTGGGAAATTAGCTAAACATGCCAAAGACCATAATATAACTAATCATAATAAAAGGTATATGTATGTATATGTGCATTTATATAATATGGTATACCTACCACAAAGATGTCTGATGGCTCAGAAGGAAAAGCCGCTTTCGTTGGAGTGGTGAGGAAAGGCTTCATGGGAGAGATGGTAGCATTTGAGGTTTGTCTTGAAGAAGAGGTTGAAATGACACCCGAGTTAGGACACCATGGGAACAGTGCCGTGAACAAACCCACGAAAGCAGAAATTGCAGACTGTACTATTGAAGCGGGTCTTGGTTCATCTTGTTTTTGAGAAGTGCATCTAGAGGAAGCAAGCACTCGTGACTGAAGACATAGGTTGGAGTTGTGCTCGTGAGAGCTGAATGCCAGGCTGAGAGTTTGTTAGGAAGTGAGCAGGGGTGTAGTTTGATGGGTGGTGTCGAAGAGCACTCTGGACGGGAGAATAGAAAGCTCTTCTGTTATCAATATGTCTACACATTATCGTTTTGAATTCTCTCTCCAACGTTGTGTAATACAATTGTGTTTGCAGAAAAACACAATTTGGACTTTTTTACATAAATGATATGGTTCATAAACTAAGCGCGTGTGTTGTTTGGTTTGATCTGTGTAGCATTTGTTAAAGTGATGTATAAAGCATACACAGATATAGATTAGATTAATGATGTTTGGTTTTCTTTCTTTCTTTTTTTTTTGACGTTTGGTTTTCATTGATTGGAAGAATTAGTGATGGTAGTGGTTTATCTTCTCCAAATTTGGATTCAGTGGCCACTTCGAGTTATTGTTCTTTGGATCTGTGAACAACACAGATGACTCGAGGGAGGCAAAGTGAGACTATCCATCTTCATAGAGCCAGGATCAAGATAGAGAAAACCAGCACCGCAAAGGTGGCCCCTGGCACCAGCTAGGGTGGGTTTGGAGGTTAAGGCACACCCCAGGTTCTTTATGTCTGCATTCCCAGGAAGATGAGACTGAGATTTGAGAGATGTAGCTGTCCCACGGTTTCCAGCATGTCTGAATGCGTGGAGGTTGGTGATGATGGAAAGGCATCTCATACTCCAAGCTTTCCCATAGACATGGACTTCCTCTCCCCAAACCTCGTCCCAGCTGTCCCCTCCTGTCCTCACTCTTGGAACCCACTCCTGTGGTGTGGTATAGGAATCAAAGTACAAACGTGGGTGACAGACAATTCTGGATTGTTATCCTGCCTTTTCTCATCTACTAGTCATGTGCCTTTGCCACAATCATTCATAAAGTAGAGCTGAATACACCTGTTTTATCAAGTGTCCGTACATGTAGAAGGTGAGGTCACAGATTCTGGAGTCTGACTCTGCATGGGTTGAAACCCAGATCTACAGTTTTCCAGCTATGAGAATTTAAACCAGTTATGCCTCATTTCTTCAACTGTAAAATGGTGATAATACAAATATTGGTCTCATATGGTTATTTGGAGTGTGAAATGAGCTAACACATGTGCATGCCAGAGTAGTGCCCAGCTGAGTATGTTAGCTACCATTATTCCTTCTAAGATTGTGGTGATCAGCCAAGACATCCTATGTAAACCTCCTAGCAAAAAACCTCTGTATAGTATATTCCAAGACTGAAATAATCTATATTAATGGTAGAAAGAAACCACCTAGTTCAATCCTACTTCCACAAATTGGGGAGTCTGAATAGTAGGAAAAGTGAAACGAGAATTCTGTTCTTAAAATCAAGTTAATGATTCCCATCTTTGATGACCCCCCTATTTTATCAGTTATGGTAACACTAGCTAATATTTATTTTGCATTTTCTATGTACCAGATCCTATGAATTTATTCGTTTAATTCTCCCCATGATCATATTTCTTTAAACATACAATTATTAAGTCCATTTGATCAATGACATATAAGAAATTTAGTAAGATTATTCTGGCAGATTAAGTTGCTTAAATTCATCAATATAATTAATTTTCCTTGTGAAGGAGACTTGGATGTAGAGAGGTCAGATGACCAATTCAGAGTCCTACAGAGACAGCAGCAATCACCCAAAACTGTGCGTTCAGTTCTTTTGTTAAACAACTTTATTCTGACAAGTTACCTATTCTTTTAAAAATCGTTTTAGTCATAGTGATTCAATGCCAAGAAAGCCAAATTTTTCTCAAAATTTTTGTCCTTGATTTCAGTTTTCCTGACTTGATGGGAAGCTTTGTGTTTCATTGTAGATAATGTCTCGATGAGTAGTGCAGGAAATTATTTTGCTTCCTATTGAGCTTGGAAACATTGTGGAGAGGTGGGTGGCAGCGGAAGAGTCCTGTTGTTCAGATTTGAAGGTGTACCTCTTATCTGCAGGGCTGCAGGCTCCACCTTGATGGAGCCCCACCCTGCAGCCCCAGATCTGCAGGCTCCAGACGCAAAGCTGAAGCTACCCCTGTTTCTAAGGCATATTTTTTAAAGTGGGAGGTAGCACAAGATTTTGGGGTGCAATGAAAACAGAGGAATTGTGTGTAAAATTTTGTGTATGTTATGTACACATGCCATTTTTCAAATAAGAGCTGCCATGATTTAATCAGATTATCAAAGGTGTACAAGATTCCCTAAAATAACTACTCTCTGGAGTTTATGGGTCTGTTTGAACTCTTCCTGGTATCTCTCAGGACCTTGCTTTATCTGGGTACTTTCATTAATAATCATTCATATCACCCTTTTTTCCTTCTTTCCTTTGTCTTTCTCTCTCCCCTTTCATTCCTCTTTGTCTTTCTTTTTGCATGTATCCCCTCTGCTTTGCATCCAGGTAAGGATGCTGCTGCTGAGGGGAAAGCAAAGATCCAGGCATCAGAACCCCAGCTAGCTTTTCCTTCTCCCTCTCTACCTCCCTCTGTCTTTCCCTTTTCTCTCTTCCTTCCCCTTGTGTCTTCTTCCTTCCCCCAGCACTCATTATCCATGTAGCTTCTCTGAGACAATTGCCTTATCCAAAAATGTTAACTTACTCCTTCCTACTTTTCAGAGCTGTTGTAAGAATTGGAAGGATGAGAAAACACTTTAGAGACAATAAATCGCTCCATACGTATATGGGAGACATAATGTGGGCAGGTTGTCTGGGTTGTGAAACCACCTGGTCACTGGAGATGGTTAGCACCTCTCACAGCTCTACTGTGCCAGCCTTCTGCACTCACTGTGGTTTGGCAAAATGAGTACAATTTTTATAGTTCTTTTCTTATTTTCATGTAGAAATAATAGTAAAATCAAAAAGTCAACAGTATAAGTGTAAAATGGCCTTCTAATTATTACAGACTATTATTCAAAATATTTCAGTTTTATTTAGTATTATTCAAAATATCTCGGTAAACTCTGAGTGTTGTCAAGATTGTTAGAATCATCCTATTTGTTTTTGTAATTGGAAATAATGTTTAGAGAGGGTGCTGCCGATATTGAATACCATTTGTTAAGTATTTATCACATTGATTTTTAAATTTCACTGTGCCAAACATACATTATTTATAAAAATTTTGAATGAAAGTAAAAGCATGTTCTATATATATTAGGGACAGTGAAAATAAATGAAAATAAAATACATGTTCTATGTATTAGGGACAGTGCTGTCGCTTGGATTTGTAAAATGAATATAGCGTATTCCCTACCCTTCAAGACTTGAGACAGCATGCATAAAATTATGTCTCCAGGCCTCAGTTCTTTTGTCTGTAAAATGAGATATTAATACTTAACTTAGTATCTTATAAGGGTTAAATACATGCATGTACTAAGTGCTTAATAAATGACCACTCTTTTATCATAAATGCTAGTAACTTTTATTGATGGTGATGATTAAAATGACATCATGTGCATTTAATCATTTTTGTTGAATGAAGGAGGTAGGCCAGTTACTGCTCACATTGCAGAGCGTATGTGATAACACATCTAAGGAGCTTCACAATTTGCTGCATTTGGTAAATGACGCATCCACGATCTGAACCTATTACTTCAAGTCCAGTGCTCTGTTGGTTACGTGCAGTTGCCCACAAATGTGACTCGCACCATAAGTGATGGAATTCCTCCTGGGCAGGAGAGACATAAAGAATACTGATTATACAGCAGTGTGTTCTTTACAGTGTCCATATGCTTGATAATGTATCGCCCTCCTTAGAAAAAGTATGAAAAGTGCAATTTAAAATCTGTGTGAAGAAAAAACTTCATCGATTCCTAAGACCAGCACAATAGCCAATACAACTTGATTTTCCAGAATCAACATTGCGTCCATAGAGGTTGAGAGGAGAAGCTGTGATGTTAGAGGTTTGATTTTAATCTGTAGTTGGGAGGACCCTTTAATAGACTTTGGGGAATTGTAAAGAATATTATCTTGATGGATGATATTTTTAAAATATGTGAGATGGAGTTCTATATTCAGCACTATTTAAACTATTCCTGAGTGCCAGTTTTCACTCAGCAGGCTGGTTACTCTTTGAGTCTTATTGTGACAGCTGTAGTTTGAGAATCACTGTCAGCAAAATTACCATGGGAGGGGGGTTAAAAACAGAATTCTAAAAATTTTTTTCCAAGCCAGGTATATTTTAAACTTTGAAAAAAGAGTTTTTTGGTAGTATTCCTCATTGAGAGAATATGTATGAATGAAAATTGGTGTGTGCATGGTTGCTGCATTTGTAATTTCTTGAATAAATTCATTTTTGTCTCTCTTCCTGTGCACCTCTATAATACTCCATCCACCATTTCTTCCCTCACCAAAAAAGAAAAGAAAAAAACAAACTTTCTTGAACATTCCAATATATCCTTTTAGCACCAACTCCTTCGACTCTCCAAATTCAAATGACTACATTCCTATGATCCCTTTGCCTCTTATACAAATTATGATTTTAAAATAACTTTATATTGTGCTTTATATTATAGTTTTAAATGTTTCCATCACTAGACTTGAGCATTTAAAAGTCAAGGTATTGTAGAGTGACTCAAGGGAATTCGGTCGTGCCAAGCTTAGTGTCCAGTTGCCTGTTGAAGTTCTAGATTCGTTAAAACGAGTTTGAATTCAAACATGAAGCCAAAGTCCGCTGAGACTTATTTAATAACCTTTCTTTCAGACAGACAGAACAGTCCAAGGACCGTGTCCTGTGTCCTGTAAGTTCACTGAACTCTCTACTCTGTGTCCTTTGAAGCAGCAGGCTTATTAAACTCTTTGTGAAGGGCCAGCACAGCCAGCATGGGATTCTGTGCCCTCAGGCCGACATGCTCCAACCCCAAATCCTCCTAAACCAACAATGGCCCGGACACTGGATCCCTTGTGAATAAACCACCTGAATCCATTGTGAGTAGGGTAGGGACCTCACTAGAGTCTTGTACTGTGCTCATTCATGGGTGGGAAATGTCTCCAAACTATTTTAGTCAATGCACATACCTTGAAGATCTTTCATTTTACCAATAAGAGACCATTTTTAGCATTCATCACACTAATTAAAAGTCACAGCTTTCATGAATAAAAAAATCTTTTATATCCTCAATGCTAATTAGATCGGTTGCTGCTTAACATATAGACAGCAAAAAAACTTTTGGAAGCAACTTTAGAGTAGGACCTTTCTAATAAAATGCTACCCACTGTGTAGGAATTTGCCTTTTAGCAGCGTTTTAGCATAGTGTTCCTAATTAGAACATAAATGGTACATGCGTATCCTACAGATGAGGAAGTGGCTTAAATTGTAGACTTCATAATTTAGGAACTGAGTCTTCTTTATCTGCATTATTTTTGTAATGTACATTCAAAATAAGATATCTGAATGGATAACTTAATATTTTTATTTTCCTCATTGGCACATTTATATTTTGCTAGTCGGTTGGAACTTTTTACTTATTTATTTATTTTTGTTTTGTTTTTGAATATTTTGTTTTTACTTATTTATTAAGGGTGTACTTTATGTTTGGCATGGGATAAAAAATATCTGAAACACTTGAAAATTGAAGCAGTATAGAAAGAATGGAGATGTAAACAGTTCTTTCCCTTCTCCTCCTCTGTCCTCTCTCCTTCCCTCCTTCATTCATACTTTCTCTGAACAAATGTTTGATGAGGACTTTCCATATGCATCATTCCTTGAAATTAAGCTTTAAAGTTAAGTGATTTGCTCTAAATCCCGCAACAGGGATTGAAGCCCAGCAAAACCCTCCCCCTCAGTCCTACAAAGCAATACTGGAAAATACAAGGGCAGTTAAGTATAAATGTACTCCTAACATAGCTGCATGTTATCAAAATAACTTGGAACATTTCCTCTCTGAGGAAAGCTGGATTTGTGTAGATACAACTAGAACCTCTATGTGTTTGTAGTGCAATGATCCCTTTCTTAAAAGGGTGCTTTCAATAGTGCCAGCAGAAACTGTACTTTTTTTAAATCTCCATTTCAGATTTAGCCTTTTCTCACACTGGGGTGCATAGAAGCACTTTTCATACTGAGCTGCATCTTGTGTTTCCAGAGACCTCATCAAAGCAGAATGTCTTGTTCTCACAGCCACCCAAATCAAGCAGCGTTGGATAGAGATAGTGCACCTGGAGATTCATCTTGTTATTTAAAACGAGTCCCTAACATTTCCAATGAAAAGAAGAAAAAAATGTCTTTGGTGACAGTGACCTCTTCCTTCACACGTGCCTGTGCAGTATGGGTTTTCTCACTTACCCAGATGTACCCAAATGAACGAGGAGACTGAGTCAAGACTACGTGACACCCTTTTGTTCCTTCACAAGGAGACCTTTGTTTGCTCTTCGCTCTGGCTCCTCATCACATGATTACTTGGGGTCCCCTTTTCATTTTTTCTAGGCTAAGTCTAGAATACAGATATGGGAATCTAGTAGACGCTATTCAAGCTACACTATCAGGCTCTTTCTGCCATTTTATTTTGTGAATTCAATGTGAAAGACTAAAGGGTTCTTCCTAGCTGGAACTTTTTAGTCATGAAAGAGGACATAGAAATCACATAGTTTAATGTCTTAATTTTCAGGTCAATGACCATACATTAAGTGACTTGTTCAGTGCTGTGCAACTAATGAGAAAATATACAAATAGCTAACATGTGGAGTACTTGGTATGTATCAGATACTGTCACAAGTGCTTTTTCCATATTAACTAATACAGTCTTCACAGCAACATTGTGAGATTGGCCTTGTTGGTATCTCAATTTAAAGGTGAGGACAGTGAGATGCAGAACGATTGAGGCACTAACCAGGACCCCACATCAGGGAAGTGGCATCCTCAGCTGAGTGGTGCTAGATGTGGCCTTACCATGGGGCGGCCCTCATTGCTAGTCCAGTTATTTTTTTGCCTTTTCTTGGGGGGTGTAAACCCCGCGGCAGTGAATTTCTGCATGGTTCTATTGATTGAGAAACAAAAATGAAGAGTCGGGGTTGTTTTTATTCCTGTGACTTCATCCTTGTTGACCCTAAAGAGTTTTCTGAACATTATAGTTATAATTGACACTTAATCAGGGATAATGAAGGGGACACAGCCCATTTATTCCCTAAATCATTTGGCTTTGTGATACCTCTTTTATGTTTGTAGCATCAAATCTTTTCAGGTTAAAAGTGAAACCACATTTGAACCATACTACAACTTTATGTAAAAATTCATTTTGGATACACAGATTTTAAATTCCTATAGTGAAATTTTAACATAACAGTATAACTGGCTGTTGTGGCTTGTATGTAGATGTGTAGCAGTGACTCGAAAAGCAGCTCTCTGCAGTGTTGTGCTTTGTTATTCTCCCTGTTCTTCATTTCCATCCGTTTCAATATTTCCATCTTTTAATTTAGGTAGGTCCAGACTCCTGCTCTGATAACTCTTTCTTTGATGCTTTGAATCAACAGCAACCTATTTTTCCTATCACCTCCCTTTTGGATAATGGCCTTTCCCCCTTGTCTTATATACTCTCCATAGGAGGGAAAGGTTGCTGTAGGTGTGGAGTGAGTTGCTAGAGAGAAAACAAGACAGAAATGAACAGTGATTCACTGTGGGTCCTGAGTATTTCTTCTTGCTGTGCTGCTTACCAGCTTTTAGACCTTGAGAAAGTCAGGTCGTTTTTCTGGTCTCTGTATCACGGATAGCTCATTTGGAAAGGTTTGAACTGTAGTTGGGGCAGGAGACCGATCGATTGCTTCCCCAGGCAGTTCTTTCTGTGTATAAAACAAGTCTATTAGGACATTCTCTCTTCCAATAAAATAAAGGCCGTCTCACTGAATCTTCTGCTCACTGGCCTCCCTCAACCTTTTGAAGCAATATGGAGCAGTGGAGGCAGCTTCCCAACGCTCGAAGTTATTTTTCAATTTTCTGACTCCCTTTCTTGAGGCTGCAAATTTTTATCTTCCTGTGAATTCAAATTTGTTCTTCCCATGGGTATGAATTTGTTCTACCATTTTGGCTCCCTACACCTGTTCTCCAGATGTTTTATGTTCATGTATCTTTTCTGTTCGGCACTGAATGATGTATTTCAGGTGTGCTTTCCCTCCTGACAAATACAGCAGGAATTTTACTTACTTTACATACTGTTTTGTTCATTAATCCACTATCCCCGAGTGGGTATACAACCACGTAGTCAGCTTTGTCATTTGTAAAAAAAATTGATTCAACTTTTTTCCACACAGATGAAAACACAACACGATGATGTATACTGTCACTCTCCCATGACCACAGCGGATGCTGTTAAGAGATAATGGTATTTTCTCTGTGTTTGAAATGATCTAGTCTTCTCAATCTAAGATCAAACTCCTGGCAGCCTCTCCTAATTGGGTTTGCCCTCTTGGAATCAAATGATTATGAAAATATTTTTAATTGGATGTAGCATGTACAATTTAGTATGTTACCATGAGTATATATCATAGCTAATTACAAACTATCAAAAGATTATAAATCAATATTGACTTACCTATCTTTGCTTCCTGGTCACAACATTTTACCTAATATAATGCCTTTGAATGGTATATACAGTGTAAATAATTATCCGTGAATTTTGAAAGAAAGTAATTAATAGAAATCGAAATAATTTTAGGTACTTTTATTGAAGATTGTTGTTAATTTCTTAGGCACTTGAATATATGTTATCTTTATGGTAACATATATTCAGTACAATATACGTTCATAGACTTTTGGATTATAAAGTCAAAACTCAGATATTTTTTATTTCCAGTCATGAGTAATTTCGAATATTTTCCTATGCATGTTCATTTTTTTATTTATCAAAGTTATGCAGAATGTAGTCCAAAATAAATCTCATTTGTTTCATGTGGAGAATATACCAAATATTTATCATATTTGTTAAAAAACCTCCAACGTAAGATTTTATTATTTTTGTTTTTAAATACTAATTCATTTTCTCATGACTTTAATTGTACATAGCACATACATTTGTAACTTTAAATTATCACTTAAGTATTTATGTAGTTTTTTTCGCCAAATGTGACATTTTAATCTGTTTAAAAATATATTATGAACCATTTCCCCCAAAATACATGAGGTGACTTAACAGCAGCTCATCCCCCTTTCAACTTCATAAGTTAAGCCATCCATATATTTGACATCTGAAATGTGTATGTATGGCGAAATTAGAAATCTTTATTTTTGATGTTCTTGTGGTGTCGCATTCAGATAGCTGGCAGAGTTTCTAAATGAGATGAGTCACAATTTTATTGTCACTCAGGATAGCTGAATCATACCCTGCACGTTTTCATTAGTAATCATAGCTTAGGAGTTGAAACACTTGACTCAGTACATAGAACTATTTTTGAGGAGTTTCTTTCCTCGGAGAGTGATAAAAATTAGTAGTACTTTAGAGATTGACATTGATGAGTAAAGAAGGATTCAGTGCTGCTTGGGCAAGCAGATCACTTACAACTTCAATTAACTTCAGGCAGAATAGGGAAAATGAAATTAGGATTTTATTGTTTCTTTTTTTTTTTTTTTTTGGTGCTGGAGATCGAACTCAGGTCCTTGTGCTTACAAGGCAAGCACTTTAACCACTGAGCTAAATCCCCAGCCCCAGGATTTTATTATTTATGGATACTTCTCAGTGAAATTCAGGATTTTCCAATTAGAGTGAAATATCGAACAAGTGTAAATTAGCTCCTCACCTTATGAAATGGTTGTAAATGAAACAGCCTACTGACGATCATGTTAAAGCACAGTGATCTGGTATTCAGACAAGGCTGTGTGTGTGATGGGTTGTAGATATTCACAGATGGGAAAAAGACCCCTGAATCAGTATATATTAGCTGATGCTGACAGTATATATGTATTATATATATAGCAGCTGCAGGTAGGATGAGGAAGATGGAAGAGTAATCGTGTGACAGAGGATGTTTCTGAGATGGGGGACTGTTAGCTGGTTAGGGCCGTGAAGTAAAGGTGTTCCAAGGAAATAGCATGCAAAGTCCTTTGGGTGGAAAAAGCTTGGTGGGCTGAAGGAACTGTAAGAATGTCTGAAATGAGGAGATGGGTAGGGCAGAAGTAATTAGGTTTGGAACATGGAGCTATTTGGTGGAAAATACATTCTGGTGATACTCGAGATTGAAGTCTAGATTCTTTTACAAGAAGAGGCAGACCTATGATTCACGTTTTAACCTCTTACCCTCACTTTCTCTGTCTTCTAAATCTACTTATCTCACAAAAGTGTTATAATTCTATTTTGGTGACTGATTCTAAATTACTACACTGACAGGAAAAATAAAAATATTATTTTAGAGTTGTAAGAAACCTAGGGCAGTATTTAGCACATGGGTCTCAGCTGCCAAGTATGTACCAGAAATTTTAGGTTTTTCTCACTTAGAAATAAAATTACCACTGAAACAAATTTTTTAATTACCCAATTAGTAAGAAGTTAACTTCTGTGACACATACGCTACATGATTTTAAGTCTTTTTTACACCATGGACAATGCTAAAAGACCAATATTTGTATAATTATAAAGATTTATGTTGGGAATGCACAATTTAAATTAGTGAAGTTATTTTTATTGCTGTTGCAGTTTATAAGTTCTCTTGACTTGCATTTTCTAAATTGCATAACAGGTGTGCTCATCTGTGTAATAAATGTCTCCAATTTTCTTATTACAAATGGAAATTAAAGTGCAATGTATATATGTATATATGCATAGTTTTAGAATCTGAAGAAATTATATTATTATTCTTTCAGGAAAGTATTGATTGAACTTAATGTGAAACCGAACAGTGTTATTCTTGGTAGGAGAAACTCAGATTTCCCAGTTTATAGTATGTTCATGGTTTTCTTGCAAGACACGTTGTCCTAAATTTAGTTACCTAATTAAGATTTCCATTCATGGGAAGTGACTTCAAAAGAGCACATAAGACAGGCTTTTCACAAACAAGCTTTAATTGGATTAATTGGATTTACATAAATTTTATGATGTGAATGTGCTAATGCTTTGGCTTCTTTCACTTCGAAGGGAGAACTTCAGGAAATTTGTAGGAGGAGGCACATTAAACTTTGCAAAAGAAGCATGTAAAAGCAATCAGGTTAATGACATGGCAAGAAGCAAAGGCAGTAAAAGCTTCAGGCAGGATAGAGACAAGTCAAACCAGAAAAGCTTGGCAGAGGAGAGAAGAGATGGGAAATTCAGGCAGACAACAAGATTCAGTGTTTCCTTTGACAGAAAAGGCCTGGAGCACCCTTGATGCCCACGGTGGATTACAGAGACTGGGGGAGTGTGTGGTGCCTTTAGGACCAGGAAGGCCAAGGCAAGAATGTGGGCTCTCAGGATTCTGGCAAATGGTTCTAACAGTCACTTGGACATCAAAAACCAGTGCCAAGCTAGGGTTACAGAAGAAATACCAGCCTGGAGCTCAATCGCTGAGCAGAGCATGGAGCAGGACAACACGCTGGAGGTAAAGAGGGAGTAAAGTGGAGGAAAGCGTGCCTGAGTAAGACAAGGCAGGATGATCAGAATTGGAGATGAGAGGGGCAAAGGACAGAATAAGGCAGTGAGATGAGGTCCCAGGCACACAGTCAGGTACAGGGCTTGGGTGTCCATCACCAGTAATCAAAGACTAGGAGCCAGCCCAGAAGGCAACAGGTCAGAGTCTGGAAGGGGTCAGAGATTGAATCTGGTCAGAGTCTCAACAACAGGTGTGTTAAGATTTGAGAGTTAAGGAAGGTTTGGTAAAGAACCAGACTTCCGCCCTCACAGTTGCTCATGTAGAAGCTGTGTGTAGGACATTCATTCTGGCACTGATGTATAATGCGATATTGACAACAGCAGCACCATGGCCTTTACATTTATATAGAGTGCTACGGCTAAGAGAAGAGCTCCCAGAACCCCGTGGCGTGGATATTATGATCATTTAGAGATGATAAAATTGAGGCTCAGAAAAATTAGGGTTGTTCACAGTCATGCTCCCAAAATATTGGCAGAGCTTAGCTTAGAATTTATTTCTGGCATTTTAAACCTTTGCTTGGTATTGGGGAGTGAGGAAAGGAAAGGGTGACTGGTGTGAAGATAAACAACAAGGCTTCTTCTGACTCTGGAAGTCTACAGTCCGCATAAGGATCCTTATGCATGCGGAAATAACCTTCCTGAAAGCCAACATTCTCAGAACTTATTCCCGTACCCGAGGGAGTGCCCAGGACCTGGGAGACACTCAGCCATTGCGCGGGGAAGAGCATAATAGACTTAGACTCAGTCTATAGTGAAGTCTTATCTGAGAACTTGGCATTTTAACCTCTCAATAACAGGGTGTTGGGCTGGGGATTTAGCTCAGTGCTTAGAGTGTTTGCCTCGCAAGAATGAGGCCCTGAGTTCGATTTCCGGTACCAAAAAAAAAAAAAAAAAACAAACAAGGTGTTTCCCTAACATCCTGTCAAGTGTCCTTGGTTTGGTTAGGAAGGAATGAGAACTAGTATTTATTGAGGCAACGCCTAGGTTTGGATTTTCCCTCTACTACGAATCAGCGCAATGTAGACTCGGTTACTTAACCTCAGTGACTCAGTTTCCTTATACTAGATGCTCACTATGTAAAAGCAGTGTTAATTGAGGGGGGTGCTAATTGCTAATTTCATTCTCACAACACTTCTGTCATTGTGTATGTTCATTACTTTTTGAAGAAGAAACTGCAGTTCAAAGAACATTAAGTAATTTGGATAAAGTTAAGAATCCTGAAGCCAGAGCTCTGCCTAGCTTCAAAACCCATTCTTTTTCTGTCACTTTCCAGTGACAGCAAGGGACGTGTTCCTGAGGTTCATGGGCACTTCTGAAGGAGGATATTTCTTATTCTATTTGATGGTGCTGTAATGGGAAGTTTGTAGAAGGAGAGAGTTATAAACAACTGGAAAGAATAATTTGTATGTAATTTAAGCAAGTCCCAATGAAACACCAAATCATCCTTAATGGAGAAGATTACAGGATGTGTTAAAAATTCTATTTGCAAATAAAATAGTTGGGGTGTCCTTTGAAACTGTAACGCTTATAAAGTAAGGTAACATAGCCCTACAGATTTAAACATAGTCTCTAATGATCTAAGATACTATCAAGTTGAAATAAACAACCAGAGTAGTTTATGTCTTATGAGTATTTTGAACTTAAGAGAATGTAGCTTTGACTCATAAGACATAAAGTAGAATGGAGATGATGGAAAAATTGAGTATTAGTTCCTTCTTCTAGAATGTGTTTGTAATTAAGTATCTTTTCATATGAATTTTGTTAATTCTCCTTTCTCCAAGTTACTCTCAATTGATGTAGAATCCCAGGTGAGTAGAAATGATGAAAATATAAATGCGAAGACTTGCGGATTCTAATACTACCATAGAAAAGAAGACTGCTCTGTGACTGGGCAGCTGGGATGAATATAGTTTCTTTGATATATTAAACTATTGCAGAAGACAGAAATTCTGAGTCCCACAGATTATGTATGTGTGTGTGGAACAGTGATGAGATGGTGTCACTGATGTTTTACCACAGGCCATTGCTCAGTTTGGTGTCATGTTCACAGGCCTCCCAGTCAGATCCTCCACGTGCTGGGTTGATGCCACTCCTTTACATGGTAGGCGCAGTTTGTAAATCAGTCAAGCCAAAGGTTTTTCATTTTTTCTACATCTGTCTGCTCTCTCCTTTCCCCTCTTCTTCCCTCCTTACCTCCTTCTTTCCCTTCTTCTTTCCTCCCGCCCTTCCTCCCTTCCTGTTTCTTTTCTGCTCTGCTTCCTCTCTGCCTTTCTTCCTAATTTCTTCCTTCCTCCTTTCCTTCCTTTCTATCTTCAACAGTAATTTGTTGTCTTCATTATGCCAGGAACCGAGCAAAGTTCTGGAGATATGAAGATAAAGGAAAGCATCAGGAATTTATTATTGAAATGTTGTTTTAGATGTTAGATACATTAAAAGTCATTTCTCCTTGTGTTAACAGGAGAAAGAGCTGTCAAAAGATTTTACAACTTTTTTGTAAAGTTACATTCATGGCCTATTTCATGGCTACAGCACCATTAGTAGCTTGGGTTTTGCACGGACATTGTGACATTTCAAAGCATTAGCATTCTTGATCTTTCACTGTGCCATTGTTACTCGTTTTCTTTGGTTACTGGTTTGTATGACTGAGGTACCTTCCTACAACTCCATCTACTATATGTATGTACTATATATGATACTAATGTTCTGTAAGAGAGGTCTCTAAGGGGCCAGTTATCTACCATAGGATAATTCTTCCTCCCAAGCAAATAGCAGAGAGCAGTTCAGCCATTACGTAGAAACTAATCCAATTAAAAACATACCAGGAAGAAGGTGTGTTCCAACAACGTCAGAATGAGGAACTATATATGGGAAGATGGTTCACAGAGAAGAATTTATTGAACTTGCTGCATTCAAAGAGCTTGTGTGTATTAAAAGCCATTTAAGAATGCTAAGTGACAAAAAAGAAATCAGTGTCACAAACAAAAAACAGATTAGAAGTTCTAGATACATTCATACATGTCCATAGAAACAATGACAATATTACTTTTAGACGAGAAATTAAGGGGAAAAAAGATACAAATTCTGTCAGCTTGTTCCTCTGTAATCTTTTTAGTATGGAGGAATAATGAATAGCACATTGACTGGTAGGTTAAACCTCAGATGCGATGGGCATGTTGGAAATGGATCTGACTCAGGAACATGACAGATGTCAGGACAGCTGATTAAAGTACCCATCCAGTATATTACAGTTTCACATGTATTTGTTTAATCCATCTGCAGTTTGTGCCCAGTTGCTCAGTGGGGACATTTAAAGGCTAAAATACTCTAATAGAGAAACATGATGAATAGTTTTCTAAATGCTCTCCGCCTGTTTAATTTTATATTTATACCTAAGAAAATCAATCAGTTGTGCCTTCTAAATAAAGCCTCAGAAATCTATATCCGTGATACTCAAGCAGCCTCTTTCTTCTGCTCTGGCTCATTTTAAAATCCAAAATCTGTTGAACGGTTGTGATTGTCGAGCAATTATCTGAAGTTCTGGTAGGGTAGGGACAGTGAAAGTAGACTCTAGATCCATGAGACCTAACAGAAAAATACTGCAAACCATATTTTAAATTTCCTAGTAGACACATTACAAAAATAAAAAAAAGAAATAGGTGGAATTGATTTAAATAATATATTTTACTAACTCTCTGTATCCACACTATCTTTCCAATGTGTAATCAATAGAAAACATCCATTACTGAAGTTGTTTTTGATTCTTTCTTGTATCATCTTTGAAATCCACTTATACTTTTAATGAGACTTCTCAGTTTGTACCAGCCAGTTACGAATGCTTAATAGCCAAATGCTGAAGACTGGTGGCAATCGCGTTGCGCACAAGATTTAAATATTTACCCTTTTCATTAAAGAAACTTGGTAAGTTTCCTAGTCTTTTTCTATGAATCAAGGGAAAATCATTTAATTGATATGTACCATATTCAGGAGATAGCAGAATACATTTTTAAAGTTTTTTTCAAATTAAACACTTGGTTTTCTGTGACTGTTTCAAATATGATTTTTAAAACACTTTTCTAAAAATAAAATACCCTTTTTTATCCAGAGTAGGAAAAAGAGAAGTACGTGAAAATATTAGAACATTTTTGTAACTTTAACTTGGATCAGAGCACATTACAGATTTCCTTCCATGTGTTACCAGGTGGGAGGAAAAAATTCATTGTGGTGTGTGGATCCCACCCACCCTCTCTTCTTTTTGCTAGTTCTTTGTATTAAAACATTGTGAAGAAAGGTTATTCCTGGCATCATTTAGGCATTCTTACTTTTTTTTCTTTTTCATTTCTTTAAAGGGAATTATTTACTCTTTAGCACACATTATCGCAGCAAGTACCCTGAAGATTGGAGAACATATACAGTTACTGAAGCCAGAAGTACTCTGTGTCTCTCACTGTCCACTTAATACACAGAGCAGTCCACACAATTCTAATGTGTCAGACAGCTTGTATGATGTGGGATTAATTAATGAAAAAAAGTTTTCAAGGATCCCTCATTGTATTGGGAAAATTGTGTAAAAAATTAGACATTAACAAGTGTTGCCCACCAGTACGCTCAGTGAGACAGACCACTCGCATTTTGTTGGGAGAGCTGGGTCCTGTGTGCTGATAGCTTGGGAGTGGGGGAGTGTTCCTCTCCTCCTTTACTTTTGTTAAAGGTCCTAATTATGTTAATGTCTGTGGGTTCCAAACTCCCATTTTCTAAGGAAATACCTCTACCAGGTATGTCTGTGTTTGTGCTTATTTTATGAGAGGCATCTAGTGAGGTGGATAGATTTTGGAAGAAGTCCATGAGGAATATATTCCTTTTTAATTCAGGTATCATCACTAAAATATCATGCTGCCATTTATTCATACTGCAAGTGTTGGCAACAATATGCTGCTGCAACCTTAAGAGGCTTTACCTCATCTGTATGCATGAATTAGTGCTTCTCACTGCTTCCCGTTCATCTCCAAGTATACAAATCATGTGCAGTGATTTTTGTCAATGGAGGGGAACAACACAAAATCTGCTTTCCTCTGGTTCCAATTTGAAGTGTTTCTATTTGCCAGGATGCTTTTTTTAAAAATGAGATCAGATACAAAAACCTGTTATGTATCAAGACAGGCTGAAGCCCAGACCCACTCTGTAACTTGATGGAATAGATTGAGTTGGAGGGAGCTGAGGTGTGCATGCATTTGAGGAATGGACACGGTAAGAGAACGTGGAAAGGCAGACTCCCTCAGAGGTGCTCTGGGCATCCAATGCTGCAACAGAACAAGGACTCTGGAAGGAACAGTGGCCGAAGACAGGTATTCTAGAAACAAGTCTGCATCCGGGACTCTTAATGGGGAGTAATGGCATGTCCAGGAGGTGGGCAGAATATAGCTCTTAGAAGTCCAAGAACAGGGGAGAATCAAGAAAACTTGTCACCAAATAAGAGAGAATAATGTCTTAGCTACCATAAAGCTCAGCAGCAAATCTCCAGTGCCTAGAAGAGAGATAGGAATCAACACTTCCCACCCTAGAGGGTCTAGGTGCTACGTACCTGATCGAAGCACAAACTCAGGAACAGGCATGAGCAACAGCAATTGAATACAAAGTAGAAACTGCATTTCAGGCAGACTGCATAAATCGTGTTATCAAGTATAGGCTGAGTTGTTCAAACCGAATTAGCAGGAAAGGGGACTTGATGCTGAATCGCCGAACTCAGGCTAGAGTTGTGTACATCTCTCCTTTCTAAGGTCGGGTTTGCAGAGATCAGGGAGGCCAAAAGTTTGGCACTCTCAACTTTGTGAAGAAATATCCAGGTGCTGTCAACTTCGTGAAGCAGGTGGGGGCTGGGGGTGCAGAGCTATGAATGAAGTAGGATGAAGCACCTGTGATTCATGTCAGTCTTTTCCTCCTTTTACTCCTCATCCAATTGAATTAGTCATCCAAGTCAAACCTGTCGTCAGGTCCTTTAAGGTCAGACTGCTTTGGGGAGTTACTTTACTGATTCAGTGAATGAGGTTTTCTGAAAGGCAGACAGTGTTTAAATGCTTTCTGTTTTCATCACGCCAAGCTTTTTCTTGGAGGTCACCAACAGTAACTTTGCTCCAGGGATGTTTGCTGCCTCCCTTCACTCACTGCAGCAGTGAATGTGTTTGGTCATGGTCCCTCATTTTAGAAGTCTGTCCTCTCCTGGTTTCCATGGTGTGACAGTTTCTTCCAACCCACTAACACTCCCATATGGTCTCTTTTATTTGCTACCCTTTTTACCTCCCACTCCCCAAATGTTGGTGACCTCAAACTTTACTCCTGAGCCCTTCTTTCCTTTTGCTCCCATCCCCATTTGTTTGCATGTGTCCTTTTGCTTTTCCTACTGCTACAAATGTGGTTCATGGTTCGTTACTCAGCATTACTGCAGCAGCTGCTTACTGGGTTTTTCAGCCGCCTCTTCTTGTTTCCCAGCTTCTTTCCACATTGATTTTCCTGAAGTGTAGGTCTGAGCATCCTCCGGCCCTACCTGGAAATTCTTTGGCCTTCACTGCGAGTAACTTCTGAGGGAATCTGCCTTTCCACGTTCTCTTACCGTGTCCATTCCTCAAATGCATGCACACCTCAGCTCCCTCCAACTCAATCTATTCCATCAAGTTACAGAGTGGGTCTGGGCTTCAGCCTGTCTTGATACATAACAGGTTTTTGTATCTGATCTCATTTTTAAAAAAAGCATCCTGGCAAATAGAAACACTTCAAGTTGGAACCAGAGGAAAGCAGAAGACCCAGATTCTCACCTAGATCCTGAGTGTGTACATCCTGGTCCCAAGATAATCTCCCATTAAGTCCCCAAATCTGATCTACGTCAGCTCACTTTCCCTCCTCCAGTACTATTTATGTTCTCCTTTGTGCTGTCCTTGTGGGGACCGTATATCCTGGTTTGCCTGGGGGGGTCTTTGTTTATCCTTGTCTTGGTATTAATATCACTGTGGTTTCCATTTCATACTCAATAATAGAGTAGTTTGGATGATGAGTTAAATAATCCCCTTACCAAGAAAGTTTTTTCTTGTATTCCTTTTCTTAATCTTATTCCCTAGTCTGCACTGTGTTCAACTTTGCATGTGGTAAGCACAGACAAATCTTTTCAAGCCAGATGCCATATAAAAATACAAATTTTCATGATACTCTTTTCCTCTCTCTCCCTCCTACTATCAACAATTTAATGTATTCTCTTTCTGCCTCTAATTCCTATATTTACCAACATGATACTGCAGTTAACTGGATTTACATGTATCTGTTTGTATATTTTTAATTTTATCTTGATAGCTTTTCACAACTCAATGCATTAATCTTTACCAATTGAATTGCTTCAATCTGCAAATATCAGAAAATACTGATTTAACTATTTAAATAATAAGGAATATTTATTATGTCATATAACAAAGGCGGCAAGCTACGGTGGCTCAAATGTGACTAATCCAGTATTTCAACATCAAATCAGCGATCCAGGTGTGTTTTCTGTGTCTCTTCTTCCATAATACATGTCTGCCACACTGTAGCTCTTCCACGTTATGTGTCTTGCTCTGCTCTGTTCCCCTCATGATGGCACTCTGGCCCTTGGAAAGTACACCCAAACATGATGATATCTATCAGAAGAAGAATATTTCTCCTGTCCATCTTTTTAAAGAGCAGGAATCCCTATTCTGGAAGCACCTGTCCCTAGCAGAAGTCTCCTAATGTCTCACCAGGCAGAATCTTATCATATGTCCAGGCCTAAAATGGTATAGATTGAATACTCAGTGTCATCAGGACTTGACGAATCATTTATCCTTTGGGTCCAGGAATGTTCCGAAGATTAGATCTTTATGAGAAGACTAACAAGAACAAAAGCAAGGCTCTTTAGGAACAGAGTAGATAATGTTGTTCAGAGAAACAGTAGTGTCTGCTCCCTGTAAGTTGGGCTCAATCAGTAATTATTAAATGGGGCTTTGATTCTATGTCAGGGTATAAATAAGTTTAATTTATCTCTAGTGGTTTTCAAATGATGTCATGCATTTTTAAATTTCCAATGCTGCATATAACAGATTCATTTTAATACCATTTTGCTTAAGTTCATATGGAGAGATTATAATTAAGATTTGAAAAAAACTTGATTGAGATTTTAATAGTCATCTAAGTTTTCTGGCCAGCAGACTGTGCTCAGAATTGCTCATTAAGTGAAATTGTTTTCTGCTGCTTTCTGAGGGAATGTTTTTCCAAGTATTTGAGTCTCACAGGAGACAACAGTTCATAGAATTCCAAGTTTCTGCTACAAATTTGCCTTTTGTTCTTATATTGCAGAATTCTCAAAATGTCTGCCAATTGTGAAATGTGATAAACAACAGGCCAAACAAGGGTGATTTTCAAATGTCCCGTAGCACCCAGGGGAGTGAGGAAAGTGAGAATGTTCAGTGCCATCTTCCATGCCCATAGTGATGCCCTGTTTCCATCCAGTGTTGGTTCAGGCCCACACACCATCCGGAATCCTCCACGGTTGTGTTGGGGGGGAGAGCAGAGAATTTGGAGCAGCGCTTGGTTTCCTTGCACTGAGTTTTATACTCTGCAGATGGGGGTCTGTTCAGCCTTCTGAAGGCGGCGACATATATGTCCCAGTTGGGAGACCACAGGGGCCTGGCCTTGTACGCCAGCTTGAAAAGAAACCAGCACTATTAACCTGAAAGCACTCCATACAACTACAGGATCAGAAAAATGCATTTTGCTTCTGAATGAAATAGGAAGGACAGAATAGGGGAAGTCTGCTTCTAAAACTTTCTAGGGCATTGTTACGGACCTTGGTGTCAGAGGGTTTGGAGCTGCCAGTTTACATTCTCAACAGTGTTCTTGCTGCCTGGTGAGATATGATGATGGACCACAATAGGATCAACAGAGAAGTAGATTTTAGGATTGTGCGTGACTTGGACATCTGAATAAGTGTCCTGAAGGATTGAAGGGGTTGAATAAGATTGATTTCTTTCTGACTGCGAAAGTCAAGGATTCTTATCTTGGTAATCTTTTATATGTATATCAGGTAAAAGAAATGCTAATCTGGATATCACAGGGAAGAGTGATGGGAAAATAGCATAAAACTTAAGTTTTATATGGAATTGGTAGCGGGCTTCAAAGTCACACTTTTTGCCTTTAACAATTAAAATCAATAGACTTTATGTCAGTTCTCAAGGCTTCTATGCTCATCAGCTTCTGCAATAAATATGTTATCATTACCATTTGGGGAAATAATATTAATTCATAACTTTTCTCTGAAGCTTAATCAAAAAGATTTAAAATCCTTAAACTTTTGTTAAATATTACCTGAACTCGTGTTACTTTCTTCATCTTCTACCAAACTGCCCCATCACCAATGTTTCAAAAGATATTTTGGAATAGTCACTGATTTTCAAAATAATGTTCAGTAGTCTGGGAAGACATTGCAAAAAGTAATATTCCCAGCCCCTTCACAATTGGCTTATCAATACAGTGTCTTCTACTCTGAATAAATGTAGCCATTTGTTAGACTCTTATCAGCTATACTATATTAGTTTCCCTGAGTCATCTAGACAACCAGCCCATGCAATTTAAAAGAAGAGCGGTTTAATTTGCTTATGGTTTCAGTCCATGATCAGCAGGCTCCAAAGCAGAGATACTATGGTGGAAGGCTGTGATGAAACAAAGCTGCCAAAGTCATGGTGTGGCCAGGAAGCAGAGCATGGAGAGAACGCCAGAGAGGAAGGGGTGAAGGACCAGACATGGAACCCAAGGCCATGCCCCCATGACTCCCCCAGATATACCTACGTGTACTTTACCAATCTGTGGGACAGTTCCCAAAGCCAATCAAGTCGAAACTCCACGCAAACTGACACACTCACTTAGCTAGCTTTTTTTTTTTTTTAAAGAACAGATTCCTGTGATTCTACTTTATGCATAAAAGGTAATTGGGAGAAATTAGACTCATAAGTACAGACTTTCTAATACAAAGCAAAACAGTAAGATAATGACATGGTAATATAATATCAAAATTAGAGCTGGATTACTTATGTTTGAATCTCAGGTCTACCATTAGTAGCTTTGAGATCTTTATATTTAAAATGGGATAATAGTAATTCCTTCATAGGATAGTTATGAGGACCAAATCTAATCTGTGTAAGATGTTAGAACAGTACCTGTTCTATTTGTCCATGATAAGTGGTAATGTTATTTTTAAAATGACAATGAAAGACAGTATTTGTATGAATTTATGTAATATATATATTATCAGCTTA
The DNA here is from genome assembly GCA_004026905.1 of Hystrix cristata. Lineage (NCBI taxonomy): Eukaryota > Metazoa > Chordata > Mammalia > Rodentia > Hystricidae > Hystrix > Hystrix cristata. The sequence continues at coordinate 60,811 of PVJO010009270.1, forward strand.
AAGGCATTTGAGATAATAATCAGGTTTAGAAAATATGTATTTCCCATTATCTATTGGAAATCCTTAAATTTGCTTGCTTGATAAATTCACCTGGTTCAGAGTGTTCAGGGTTTCACATTTAAATTATAATTATATCTTTTCATGATACACTGTGAGCAATAATCTGAAATGCTGCACTTATGCCAAATACAAATGAAGAATCTGCAAAATGAGTTCATGTTCCAAGATTCATTTCGTTCATATTTTTGGGTTTCAATATATTTTGGGAAAAATATGCTTTACTTTATATGTTCTCTTTAAACATTTTTAATAGTGTGGTAAGGTATAAGGATTTCCTTTGTAATCATCATATACTGTTCCTGTGAAAGCATTTTAAAAATAAAGTCCTTCAAGTGTCTAGTCCCTTTCTCAGCAAAAAATGAATGGCCTTAAAAGACATTTGCTCGGGCAGTCTGTTTAAAAATGGAAGAGATGAAAGTCACAAAAACTGGAAGAAGATGGCCTCTAGGGAATGATCTATATGATGAATTTGAAATTGCAAAGAATACTGTTTCTGCTTTCTCAGGCAGAGCTGTCACCTCGAAAGCCTACTTTCATGAAAAGGAGAGTGCTCTTCGGAGTATCATGGTTTTTCCCATTGAATATTTATTTCCACAATATGGTGATGAGGCAGTTAAAGGAGACCACTAATAATTCAGTGCCATTGTACGGCAAATCTTTATTTTGGAGCAGAAGAAATCTCAACCACACAGCAACATAGATTGAGCTAGCCAAAAGAAAACAGAGAAAAGAAAAAGGTGTAGAATTACTACTACCAGACTGTAGTGAAGAACCACCACACTGGCTCAGGTCCTTGATAATTCTCTCCAGATACATTTACCAGGAGCCAGCAGCTGCCACAAGAAAGTCAAGTAGGGGAAGCATGACTCTTCTATGAAGAGAAGAATATTATTCTAAGCCAGAGATCTGAAAGGCAAGGTAAATTTCAGTGTCTTCCCCTTTCTGCTGCACATAAATCTCAATACACTACATAAATGCCATTTTTATTTCCCACCTCTTATTTCTTAGACTATACTTTTCTTTCCCATTGTGTGAATTAATATTTGTCCTCTTTGATGTTAAACTTTTCTCTCCCCTTCCTAATAACCAAGGAATTGGTGAGCTTATTGTCACTTTATAAAATCAGGCTTTTTTTCAGCTAACTCTTTGTAAAAAAAAAGACCTCATTCTTCTTCTCCAATTATCATATAGTAGCTTCACTAGCTAATCTTTCCTAAATTCAGATTTCCTTTAGGAAGAAAGAAGACTTTTTCACTTTTGCCTACTTTCAGTAGTGTTTCTGGGACAGAAACTATACTGGATATTTAGAATTGTCCCTAGAATATAGATTTCCAGGGTCAGATAAGTTTGAAAAACACGGGGCAATAAAGTTGATAATTTTCCTTAACAGAGTTTCATGCAGGAAAAATGAATAATTCTGATAAATTATGAACTCACAAGGTCAAACAAGAAAGCTTTAACTGGCAAAGTTTTCTCCCTAAACTAAATCAAAGTAATAACATATAAAGTCAGGTAGAACTCTAGAACTAGGATGCATGGGATTGGATTCTGGCTACATCTTATCAGATGAAAAACCTTAGTTAAGTGCTAGGGTTTAGATATGGAGTGAGTATGTCCCACAGGGCTCATGTGTCAGAGGCTTGGTCCTCAGGATGATGATATTAACAGGCATTGCAACCTTTAAGAAGTGCAGTTTATGGCGGAGTGTCTTTGTAAGGGGCACCTCCCTTTAAAGGGATGAAGGTATTTCTCCTGAGACCTCTGAGTTCTTGTGAGGGGGCTATTATGAAAGAACAAGTTTAGCCATTGCCCAGCCTCTTTGACTTCCTGCCTCACAATGTGATCTCTTGCATGCATTCTTCCCCTGATGTCATCTACCATGATGTGCAGTCAGAGTGAGGGGGTTTCCTCACCTAACCCTGCACAAAGCTTTTTGGACTTTAAGCCTAAAAACCTGTGAGTTAAATAAGCCTCTACTTGCAGCCTATTCAGCCTCAGGTATTTTGTTGTTGTATAGTAAAACAGTAAGTTCTAGTCTTATTAGCTTGTGCATGAGTGCATGTGTGTGTGAGTGTGTACTGGATAGTGAACCTAAGATTTTTGCACTGACTCATATCTCTCACCCTTTTTAAATTTTTTTTTCAATTTGAGAAGGGTCTTCCTAAGTCACTAAATTGCCCAAGATGAGCTTAAACTTGCGATCCTCCTGCCTCAGCCTCTTAGAGTGCTGGGATTGCAGGTGTGTACTTATCTATAAGAGGAAGAAGATAGAATAACACCACGTGGTTTCTGGCAGTTACTAATCTTGATGTGCTAATATTCATTTTAACTCCAAGGAGTTAAAAATTATGAGATTTAGGTGGTTTTTATTCATCAGTGTATTGGTCAGATTTCCTGTTGCTACAACAAATTACCTGATACTCACAAATTAGTGTACAAAATGGTTCATTTGGCTTAGGGTTTCAGGAATTTCCATCCAAGAGCTGACTTCAAGTCTTATCAAAAGATATGGTGGAGCAAAGCTGCTCACTTTGTGGTAGCTGGGAAACTGAGCCAGGGGAAAGCAACAACTAGAGGTATACCTGCAAAAGGCACAACCCTAGTGACCTACCTTCTCCAACTGGCTCTGCCTTCTAACAGAACATTCAGATGTGAACATCAGTGGATTAATCCACTGATGAATACAGCACCTCCATGATCCACTCACCTTTCAAGGAGTTTCTTAATTGAGCCAAGATTAACTCACACAGATCCACCCTTTGTCAATTTGACACCTAATTACATCACCTTCAGTCATCCTTGATCCTCTACATAAATGCAATGATGAGAACATAATTCCACCATAAATTGCTGTAACTATCCTGTAGATGATTGAAAATGCAAAAAAACCTTTCCCTAAATTTTAAAAATTCGAGCATTTTTCAAAAGTCCAAGACAAAGTCTCTTTTGAGACATAAGATAAACTCATGTCACTGAAACTCTGTAAAAACCAAAAACAAGTTACATAATGACACAGAGGAAATATCCCCATTGTAAAAGGGGAAAATGGGGGAACAGAAAAAAAATCACACCAAAGAAAGCTCAAAACAATCAGGCAGGCTAACTTCTGTAGCTCCACAGCCAGCACATGGGATATATGATGGTGAAATATGAAGTCCAGAGGGGTGGACAGCCCCACCCCTGTGGCCTTGATGATTGCAGCTCATGGCCTGCAGCTTTCCTTAGCAGATGTTCCAAGTTCCTTGCACACCCAGATTCCTGGAGTCTGTATTGAATCCTCACTCCCACAGCTTCATGTATCAGTCTCTCGGGCTCCTGGCAGAGACTGTGATGCTGTCACACATATTTGCATGGCCTCCTAACCCTTCTTTTGAAGTCAAGGTGAAAATCTCTCTAAACCCATAACTCTTGCCTTGGGCATGCTTGAAAAATTGGAATCATGTGAGTGATGCCAAGGTCTTCTGCTGGCACAAGCAGTAGCTGAGCCCCCTTGGGCCATGGCTCCAGCAACCTCTGAGTCTCTTTATGATTGAGAATAGTGAAATGAAAACCAGGGAACCACTTCCCCAGGCTGCCCTTATTGGGACCCACAGGTTTACTTCTCAAAAGAAAGATTTACATATTTGCACCATGAGTCTGCAAAAGGTGGGGTCTTGTTGATTCCCTAGATGCCATCAAGGGATCTTTCTTCTTGTCCTGATTCAAGATACTTAGTTTCTTTTTAATGATGCCAGTCTCTTCAGCAAAAACTCCTCTGGCCACAACTTTATGCATAGTTCCTCTCTGGTGAAAATTTAAGTTTTTCAAGTCCTTCTGCTCTGCTTTTTGCCCCTGCCCCCAATTCTCACCATAAATCTAGCTAAAAGCTAGCAGTACACATGCTACAGGCTAACTGTCAGGATGTCTTGAAATTTCCTCTACTAGTTCAGTTAGTCCACTACCCTTAAACTCAGCCTTCTGCAAAGTCTTAGGACATGAACAAAATGTAAGCAGTATTCTTGGAGTGGCAGAGTATAACACACATGGCCTCTGGACCAGTTTTCATTAGAGTCCTCATTCTCATCTGGAGCCTCATGAATCTGGCCTTCAGTATTCAGATTCTCATCAGCATTCTGGTCTTCTGAGTTTTGACTGGAATTGCCCTATAGGCTCTGCTAATGACATTGTAGGCTTTCTCTAATCCACTTTTCCAGATTTTTCCAAACTCCTTGTTGTGGTTTGTGTCTAGATGTCTCCCCCAGACCCTCATGTGGTCATAGGTGGAGCTTTTTGGAGGTGGCTGGAACTTAGATATAGAGTGTGTGATGCTGAGGTTAAGGATGTGATACTGATAACTGATTGATGGTGCAATGCTAGGATTAAGGGTGCCCTGCTCTGGATGTGAGTGCTGCTTGCCCTAAGGGCGGTGGCCTGAATAGACTATAAGGGACAGAAAGAGGGCTGCTGTTGCTGTTTGTCGCTTGTTGCTTGCTGCTTTTGCTGCCTGATAGGAACTCTATCCTTTGTGATGACCCTCTGCTATGCCCCCTGCCTTAGAGCCAGCCAGTTATGGACTGACACCTCTACAAACTGTGAGCCAAAACAAAACTTTGCTCTGTTAACTTTGGGTGTTGGGTATTTTGTCTCAGCGATGAGAAAAGAAACTAAGGCACTCTTCTAGCAAATCATTTCCATAAGCTTTTAACATAGGTGGTAAAGTAGACATGCAACAACCTCATGTGCAGTATCAGTTTTCTGTATTGGCCTGCTTTCCTATTGCTGGGACAAAATGCATGAAAGTCATAACTGGAAGGAGGAAATGGCTTGTTGGGCTCACAGTTTCAGAGGTTTTACTCCATAGTCTGTTGGCTCCAAGGCAGAAACGCCATGGCAGAAGGGCATGGTAGAACAAAACTGCTCACTTCATAGAAACTAGGAAGCAGAACACAGGAAAAGAGAATCAGCAAGGGATGTATCTTCCAAAGACACCAGTGACCCACCTCCTCCAACTGGGCCTTACCTCCAAACAGCTCATTTAGCTACGATGAATGTCAGTGGATCAATCCACTGAAGAATATAGCACCTCCGTGATCCAGTCGGACCCCAGGAGTCTGGTTCACAATTAAGATTAACTGGCACAACCAGCTGTCTTTTTTCCCATAAAAGTATCACTTAACATCTGGCTAAGTATAGTTTGGAAAGGACTGACTTAAGAACAGTTGATTTTCTTTTGTGCTTCGAAGACTTATTTCCAAAACACCATCATCTCAATATCCCAGAGAGGATTTAAGGTTTATCATGTTGAATCGTTTGTTGATAATGAAGAGGGGAAATAAATTCTAATGTGTGTTTTAGAAAAACTGAATGGCTTGATAACCTGTATATTAATTTTTAAGAATCACTAATTGTTTTGAGAAATAACACGTTACAGTAATGCTGGCCTATAGCAGATATGTGAACATGGAAGAATTGACTTCGTATATTGAAATGATGATAATAATCTGCAGATACTCAGAATGAGTTTTTATTATGGTGCTCTTAGAATTCCTTTTTCGCTTATCACCTGTGTTCACTGTATTTGTATAAGTGGTTGAACAAAGTGTAAAGAGCATGCAGAGTTTAATCAGTAGCATTTATTTTAGCTAGGAAAGCATTTTTAAAATGTTTTACATGAATGTCTTGTCATTTCTAAGGAAAATGTGCATAATTTGTAAATCTAAGCCCTCTTGTTAAACAGAATGCACCTCTTTGTTCTCTGTCCTGTTGCTGCCCCTGCACTCACACACACACACAGTGGAAGATTAGGGTCAAGACTTTCACATTATCCCAAATTATCAAACTACTCTATTATCCTATTCCAGAAATCCCAGACTCCTTCGCTCCCTTCCTACAAATTGCCTATCATAGATATGAGCTGGACAGATCTATCAGTGTTACCATTTAATGACGGCTAAGTTTACACAGTACAGTGGAGGCCCTATTCTAAGCATTTTATGACAATTAACTCGTAATTCTCACAACAGCATCATGATATCGTCCTTTCTGTAGTCTCCATTTTATAGAAGAGGATAGAGAGGTGAAGAGGAGTTACATAGTTTGCCTTTGATCATTCAGCTAATAAGAGGTAAAGCCAACACTTGCTCCTGTGAAGTCTGGCTCTCAGGTTCATACTATATTGCATGGGAGAGACCAGTCTCCCTTCCAGTGCTTAATGTAGACATTCCAGGCATACTTTGCTGTCCAGTGCTCCAGGTTAGCAGGCCTTGAAGAGGTACTGTTGACTACATGACTAGGTGGGGTTAAAGAAGACTGGATACCTTGCTGCAAAGAGTGTTCCACAAAGCAACACCGAGTTTTTTTTTTTTAATGTAATTTTTGTCAGTTGCACTAGCATTGCACTAGCATTGTTTGCTCATGTGTCTACCTGGATGGTAAGTTGAGGCCTCCCCCTCTGTAGACACACTGAGCAGTGCAGTGGACTCTGAGGTAGGAGACCTGAGTGAATGTGCTGGGAGCTGAACCTGCTCTGTTAGAGTATTTCCCTTTTTCCATTCTCACTGCAAATCTATGGAAAGGGAGAGTGTTGGATTTCTTTTCATTTTTGGAATTATTTAACCTCTCTTGCTATAATCCCCCCCTTCACTACAATGACTAGAATAGCTCTTGGCACAGTACAAGTACACAATAATTACTTGTTCAAATAAATATCTAAAACCCCTTTTAAAACATCTGTGGAAAATTTAAAATGTGATAATCAGTTGTATTAGACATCTTAAAATATCCACTAGCACTTGGAAGGCTTGTGAAAGCACAGACGTTTAGACCCCACCTCCAGAGCTCCTGGGTCAGGGGTGCCTCAGTGGGGCCAGAGGATTTGCATGTCTGTGAAGGTCAACAGTAGTACTGAGCTGCTGGTCCAAGTACCACAACCCACAGAGCTCTCAAAATAGATGGATACTTTTCCATTGGTTTCCTAGTTGAGAAATGACTTAGTAAGCTTATCCAACCTGGTGGTTGGGATGATAGGTTCATGTTTCTTATCCCCTAAAGTTGTATTTTAATAGGGGTCACTTAAAAACCACAGACCTTAACTCAAAAGAATAAACCCCATTCTTAACTTGTGTCCTGCTATCTAAGCTGCCTTTTGACCTACTACTTCACTAAAACTGCCCTCTCCCCAGGGCATTGGCACCTGTTACCTTCACATGCCCACAGCTAATAACATGTAGAGATCACTTTATCTCTGCTGAATTCATCTGCAGCTGAAATTTAATAAGAGTACCTCATAGAGTTGCTGTGAAGATTAAATTAATAAATATTTAGAGAAGACTTAGAACACTGCCTATAACCTAGCAAAAGTCATGTAACTTAGTTTACATGTTAACTGTTTCTAAGATTTCTACCTTAAGGTATCACCTTCAGAATTTCTATTATGGCTGCATACCTCCCTTTCATTTATTTTTTCTTTAAATCTACTTTACAAGCAAATTTTTATAAAAGAGTATTTTACATTATTACCATAAATTTAAAAAAAATCACTTCACAAATAGAATGGAACCATAACACAAACACAATGGAAACTGGTGTTTTTCACTTCTCACTGGTGATTATTTTCTGTTACAGATCTTGAGACTTAATCTTTCTTTAAAAACAAAACAGGAGGGAAATCACTGATAGCTTCTGTAACAAATCCCCACATTTCACTGGCTTCCTACATTAGAATTTATCTTTCTGTCTTCGAACTCTTCACACCACAGAGTCTGTGAATGAGGGACCAGAATGCCTTCCGTATTGTGGCAACAACTGCTGTGTCACAGAGATTCCTGCTTCCTTCCAGCAGGTGGCTGAAGAGAGCATGGTGCAGATGCTCCTGATTTTTTGGCTCCTGTAATCTGAAACTGATACCCTTCCTTTGTCCTAACATTCCTGTTGTACAAGTCCACCTGAATGCAAGAGTACAGGGAATGTTGTCCTCGCTAGATAGTGACTTTCTCTGGCAACTTTATAGTGAGACCTTGATAAGAATATGAGGTAATGCATATGTTACTTAGCTCCATTTAACTATTTCATAATATATATATATATATACACACACACATTTCAGAGTATGAAGTTGTTCATGATAAATATATACAAATTTTGTCAGTGAAATATAAATGAGAACACAAAAATTATGAAATATGTAGTCATAGTAAGATATAACTGTAGATTTTTAACTGTTGGTGGAGATTATACAATTACCGTATCACAAACTATGTCACTTCTTCAGTTCAATTAATTATTCTCTGTACTAACCTCTATTCTATTAAGATACCATATTCAGAGAAGTTAGAAACTGAATTATTTAGCCATATTGTTGAAGTGTAAGAATCCTTAGTTTCTCTGAATCAAGACACCAAATTAATGAGATACTATCCAGTGCAACTTCTTACTTCAATGTAACTTAGAATATTCCTTGGTTAGCTTGAATTTGATGATGGGGAATGAGCTCTTTGTGTAAGTACTTGTATACTTGCCAAGAATGCCAGATATATTTGATAAGAAATTAAATGTAAACATTTAAACATTTAAGTGTTTCTCATGATTACACTTCTACAAGTTATCACTGCTTTTCAGATATTATTTCACTTATATCCAAAATATGTGATACATGTGCCAAATACTATCACATTGATTGCATGAGTTCTACTGCTGTGTTATATCCAAAATGGTTTTATTGCACCAATTTCAAACTAATGAGGCATAGATACATTTGAATTGATATCACAAAGAAATTGTTAATTGGGTTCTTACAAATGACAACATAAAGCAATTTGAAATTTGACATTTGATAAAAATCTGTAATGATTTAATTTCTTAGGAAAGCTTACTTAAAGATTTTATCATTAAGAAATAGAGATAACAAAGGATCAGACTCTGGGGCTGAGAATGAGAGCAAAGTTTTATGCTCATATCAGAGATACTTACACATTTATGATTCATACCTGCATTTCTGTAGGTTTCTATTTGTTAGATGTAGTCACGAATAGGAAATAGGGTTAGGTAGCCTGTATGTCCTCAAAGACAAGTAGAGATTTAGGTGGGCCATTAGGAGAGGGCAGTGTGTAGGTCCAGCCTAGTTCAGAGGGCTGCATAATGTTCATCAGAGTCTGATAAAGCACAATATGGTGAGCTAACAAGAGGATGGGTGTAATGGGGAGAACGGTACTCAAGTTTGGGGAGCTCTGTGAGTGGGATGTGAGACTTCTGTCTCTGACTGGGTATAGGAGCAGAACACTCATTTCCAAGGTGCTAGACTGTCAGGTTGCAGTGGAGAGAGGACTGTGGCTCAAAGAACAATGCCTGCTCAGACCCAGCCCTGGGTCAGTACCAGCTTCTGAGCTGTTGATGGGCATCTCACCACATTTCACATTAAGTTGAGAAAAAGCGTGAACAGTCACTAAACTTCCACAGAGGTCAGTGGAGGGTTTCTTGTGGAGCTAGTGGACAGATGGGGGCTTTGCCTTGCCTGCAGAGAAAGGAGAGTGGATGAGGCTAGAGTCCAGGTGATGGGGGCTGTG
>PVJO010009271.1:0-70387 GCA_004026905.1 Hystrix cristata
TCAAAAGGTGCAAGACTAGCGAGGAGGGGAGTTTGCGAGAGGGCAGGAAGTGCTTTTCTGAGGAAGCTGGTGGCCCACAAAGCAGGAAACCTAGAACATGGCCTTTCGTGGAATCTCTCTTGGGACCTGTCGCTGGTTTCTTTGACCACCTCATTTCTGGCCAACCACCTGCTCGGTCTGCACCTTGTTGGCGCATCCTTTGGAGCCAGTAAACGCTGTGTCCTCCTTGGCGGAAGGGACGGAAGGAATAAGCCAGCTTCCTCAGGCCTTTTTATAAAGGCGCCAGCTCACCCTTGAGGGCAGGGCCCTTGAGGGCCAGTCACTTCCTGGAGGGTCCCAGCCCAGGTCTCTTGCCCTGGGGAGTAAGTTTCAGTATGAATTTTAGAGGTACATGAACAATCACATCATAGCATCAGTCAGAGATGATCTGAGAGCACTTTGTATCAATTTCTAGACGTTTGTTCTCGCATTATCTTCTGCTGGGTCCTCTCGCTATTTGGTGTCTTTCCGAGCTCTAGTGACAAACACCGATGTTCGTGCTGGATGCTTTGTTGGCACTGTGATGCTGCCGTGCGTGGGGTCAAGCAGCAGTCACCGGGGCTCCGGGGCTGCTTCTACCATGCACAGATTCTGGAGGGCTGAAGGGGAGGCTCGTGGTGTCTGCTCCGTAGCATAAGTACTCTCGCCAAGCCTGATTTAAAGCTATCGCTTGCTTAACAGATGACTTGTGAAGTTCCCAGAAGTTTAAATAAGAGTGTATGGGAACAGAGGAACAGCTAGTATCCAGAACAATATTTATATTTTTCCTTCCTTATGTAGGCTCTTTGAAATTTCATAAATATAAACAAGGATAAAATTGTCCTTAATGTCAGCTTCACCTTCTATAATTCTTTAGGGTTAAAGATAAAAAAAAAAAAGAAAAAAGAAAACAAACAAACAAAAAATCTTCTGGGCAAAGAGATATTAGCAGTTTATTCTGCAGACTGTTTCCAGTTTCCTTCCTTGAAAAGCCCGTGCAACAGTTACAGAGCCACGTAAAGGCACTGTGCATTTGAGGGGCTTGGAGGGGTCTGCAGAGACTGGGGTCTGGGGTCAAGGGGTGTTCACGTTTCTTCCGCTGCAGGCTACAGAAAGCACATGGAGAAATAATGTAGTTGAGAGGACTTTAATTCGTGATGCCCATCGGACTTGGCCGTCATCTTTCAATGTCCGCGATTCTATCTTAAGCATTAGGAGGAAAGCTTTGAAACAATTAAAGTGCAGTTTAGTGCACTGCGGCTGTCTTAACTAGACTTTCTCACTACCCTCTTCTAATGATTTGCTTTTCAGTTCCCTTTACCCGTTTATATTTTTGCACTGATTACATTTGAACACTACAGGAGTTGGTGGTAACAACCAAAACTAATTATTATTTTCTATTCATAAAAATATGAAACTACAACAGCAAAGATTATTCCATTACATTTACCCAATTACCACACTTACAATGGGGAAGTTGAATTCTTTTCTGTTGCAGAAGCAAAATGGTGCCAAATGACTTGCCAGTGCAACAAAAACACACGCAGATTGCACTGTACATGCCATTCAGCAGTTGAAGAAAGAAGTTAATGCTAAAAGTCTGCAAAAAAAAAGATGCTATTCTTAGATGTTTCAGTAGCAAACCGATTCCTCCTGTTCATAAACTTCAGATACTACTTCATGATTTCATTTGTTGTCGATTCACTTGTTCTTTTTTTAAATCTGAATCCCTCAATTACTTCATTGACATTATACTTGCTCTATTCTGATCAGTGAAGCTGAAAACCAGTTTGCTAACTTAAAGATGGAGGGAATAATGCACAGCTAACATCATCCTGCTTCTTCTGTATATGTAACGTCTTCTCAAATAACACTGAACACCTGGGGCATGTTGCCTTGCTGATCTTTACGATAGCCTGATTCAATTAATTAGGAAGATACTACTTCACCAAAGGGAGAAGGAGCCAGAAAAGGTGCTCCTTTCTCGGCCCTCCTCATGTGCAAACAGGGAGACAAATGATCTCGCTGGGACTCTCCTGTGAGGTGGGTCTGCCCTGACCAAAGAGATAGGGTGGGAGTGGAATGAGGGAAGTGAGAAATGTCATGTTGATACAGTATATCCTACTGTTTTGAAACTAACCTTGTAAGATGAAAATAATATATTCAGATGCACATAGTCCTATTCCAAATCCCATTTATTGTGAAAGTTACCTACTGATAATTGTGTAGACCAGAAAAAGCAGGGCAAAGTACTATATGGTTTATAAAACAGAAGAAGAAAAAAGAGTGACTTTCGAGCCTTTAGTATGTTATATAAAGCGTCAGAGGAGATACTTCAGAAATTAAAGATAAATTTTATGCCTCGTGGTTTTTAACATTGATCAAAGATGGCAAATATTTAAAGTGGCATGAAGATAATTATTAAGCAACATGTCAGCAAACACATAATTACAGTGATTATCTAATGGAAGCAGAATATGCCACCCCCAAATACACTAACTTGGCACACTAATTATTTTAAGCTAAAAGCAATTGAGAAGAAGTAGATACACAAAAACTCTCTGGCCTCCCCCATTTGTGTATAAGCAGGATGTACATTTTTAAAGGTGTCCCTACTTCCTCATTGTACCAGGAAAGAGAGCAGTGAAACACTAGAAGTGATTCTGTCTCCTTATTAAACCAGAGACAGAACTGGAGGAATTTACCGTACCACAATTTGCAGCCCATCACAGAACTTCAGAGTCCTTTACTTTGACCCTGTCACTTCTCTAAAAACGTGGTGGTCTTGTATTAAGATGCTTTGTAACCCTAGGCTTCAGGCAGTCCTTTGAGTTACTGACCACTGAGTTCTTGTGTGTACATGCACCATTGCACACATTAATACAATTCTGGATTTTTTTTTTTTTTTGTGAATTTGGTTTTTGTCAGTCCAATTTGCAGAAACCCAGCCAGTAAGCCTAAATGGAAGAAAAGAAAAAAATGATTCTCATCTACACAATTGTACGCATACAATTAGCTAAAGTAATTAATGAACGACCTTCTGTCCTATTTGAAATAGATTAGCTCAGATCTTACAATTCCAACAGCATTACTCAATTCTGCACAATCCAGCTAGCATTATCTTATAAATCAGTGTTGTATAGTCCTTAGATACACAGATGTTCTTTCCCACTCTCAGTCATGTGCAAATCAATTTTCAGGAGTCACTCTGACTGAGCAGTTTGATTGCATCTTAAGAGGTTAAAACTCTTCTGGTAAGATATGCTGATTTATTGGTTTCAAAATGGAAATGCAAATTCTAAGCGCTGGATCAGCAAAACCAAGATAGAGAAAGCTGGTGGCCTTCAGGCCTCCCGTGAGATTCCATGATAGGGTGACCTGATCCCAAACTCAAGGAATTGGCTCTTCAGAATTTAAACAGTCTCTCATGCTCTAAATTGCAAAGTTTGGGCTGGGTTAGAGGGGAATCAGAGCAGTTAGTGTGGGCCCTTCACTTTTTGTTTAATAGATTTTTATTAAAATTTACACAAAATTACACAAACTTACAGGCCAGTACACAAGCCTAGAGACCATAAGACACTGTGTCTTTTGCTTATAACTATGAGCAATGTAAACAACCATGTAGATGCAGCATTTAGTCACAACTACATACAGTTCCTCTAGTACCTAGTGTACGTGATATTGTTTTGAGTTTGTGTTATTAGGTTCTTCCTTTTAAGCTATCTTTATTCCTCTGGGTTCCCATTCCCTTCCCCTTTGCCCTCTTCTTGTTCCCTTGGATCCCTTGCCTATTGGCTTCTATGTAACCCTTTGCTTTTTTCTATCCATTGTTTACCATTTTCTTTTGCTCATATTTTGCCTCACTCAAATGAGGGATACCATACAGTATTCAAGCTTGAGAGTCTGGTTTATTTCACTCAACATTATGTTTTCTAGGTCCATCCATTTTCCAATGAATGACTGTAATTTTCCTTCTTTATAGCTGAATAGCGTTCCATTATGTATAGATACCACATTATGTTTATCCACTTATCTATTGAAGGGTGTACAGCCTGCTTCCAGCATTTAGCTACTACAAATTGTGTTGCTATTAACATTGGTATGCAAGTATTGCTGTAGTATATTGTCTTTAGCTCCTCAGGGAAGGTATCTAGTAGGAGAATGGCTGGATTATATGGGATTTCTACTTTCAGGCTTTTGAGAAATCTCCATACTGATTTCCACAATGGTTGTACTAGTTTGCATTCCCACAACAGTGTAGGAGGGCTCCCTTTTCACCAAAGCCCCGCCAGCATTTGCTATTGTTCGATTTCCCAATGATTGCATCTCCCACTTGGCAAATCTTATTCTACAAATTCTGCAACTATCACAAGGCTTTAAAGGGGTCAAACTGGTCTCAGATTGAGAGTTCTATGAGACCCAGCCACATCTTCATTGCAATCACTGTGGTCTAGAAAGCCCTTCTCCTTCCTCTGAAAAAGAAAGAGAACATTCTATGAGACTGGATCATTTGATACCAGAAAGAAACACAGCTATACCTACACACACAGCTGCACACAGGCTGAAACTCGGTGGTAGAGTGCTTGCCTAGCATGTACAAGGCCCTGTGTTTAATCTGCAGCACTGCAAATAAAACAAATAACAAAGAAATGTTTCTGTATCTATATAGAATTTTCAATTTTATTAAATCACCTGTTACACCTACATCATGGTGGGGCTGGAGGAGGTAATTTGCTGTTTTTGGGTATCAATAACCAATGTGATGTCAACTTGAATGTTATCCCACAGGAGTTAATTTGCTTTAACTTCTTTAATTCTGTATTGCTATTAACAGATGCTGACAGAAAATTGTTTTTTTGGGGGTAATTGTAAGTCTACCGTAGTTTGAATGAACTAATGCATTCTACTTTTTAATAATAATCCTTTATTTTGCACACTTACAGAATATCTGCCTGCTAATCATTAGAATCTGAACTGCAATTCAGTTCTTTTTGAGATAATCTGAATGAAATTATGGGTAATCATCCCACACTGATGAGTCTTAAGAAAAGTTTTAAGAAAAGTCTGACTTTATTATTTTATTTTCATACCTGCGTTTCCATCCTTCTTTAATTTCAAGAAATTTCTTAAGCCAAAAACAATTTTAAAATCTCTGCATGATTTCAGTGAGGTAGGAGGTCAGACTGAACAGCCGAAGGTGTGGTGGGCATTTAATGGGAAGTATTAATAACTTTGCAGTTATTGAAAAGGACCGATTCCATTTAGACAGTGAAACTCCCCGAGGTTGATTAGATGTAGAGAGTAACTGGTAGGAGGAACAAAACACCTTATAAACGTGTTCCATAAGTGATTCCATCAGACTGGTGACTTTTCTCTGTTCCATAAACTACATAGCAGATACTACCCAAGAGTTAGAGAACAGAAGGAAAGAGAGCGAATCGATGAGCCAAGAACTAGATGTATGATTATAAATTGTGATATATGCTGCGAAAGATAAGAAGAGGGTTCTATGAAATAAAATGAGGACATCTAAGTGACATTATAAAAGCATTATTAGATAGTGGTGTAGAACCTGTCCTTTAAATCCCTCGTAGGTTTTGGTTCTCTTGCTGCCAAACTTTGTGACAGTGAATAAATTGTTTAATTTCTTGTGCATCATTTTGACATTCTTATAATGAAAATAGCGTATGATTTGTTTCTTCTCAGAAGAGACATTCTTCTTTCTCCAGAAGATGAAAGATGTAATATGTAAATGTATGTCAATTTCTTAAAGCAGTGATCGAGGAGAGAATGCTATTGTCAACAAATACTGGTTATCTCAATTTGAGTGATCAGAGATGGCCTCTATAATAGATTGATATATGCTTTTTGAGAGTGTTTCTAGAAATATTTTTATTAATTTTTTTTTATCCTGATGATGGTGACAAAGTGAAAAGGGGCTTTAAACCCAGTCCTCTCTTCTTAATTATAGGGAAATATCACTTTAATATGTGGCTAGTCAATGACCCACAGGAAGTTTAAATTATGATCTTATTTACTTATTTATTTAAATATTTTGCCATCCTGGGGATAAGACCTAGAACCTGACACATGTTAGCCAAACACTATCACTGAGCTACATCTCCGGATGAGGTAATTTTTTTTTTCAATTGTTACAAGTCAATCTCATTGAGAAAATTGGTTGTATCTGCTTTTTTGGCTCAAGAAGCTTTTCTTATCAATACAGCATGGAATAATTGTTATGACTTATTCTGTCTAATATAGTTAAATCATTATTCTTCAAAATATTGATTTACTATATTGAATTTGCATTATGGAAATTTGCCCCCACATTTCTGCATTTGAAAGTATGCACTAAAAGCAAAATTTCAAGACCATCCCCTCCCTCTAAGTAACAGTTAAGAGACTTTAGGCAGCATTCTTTTGAAATTCATTGTAAGTAGAAATTTAATTCAGTAGGAATTTGTGGTGGGCCATTAGAGTAATTTATTTTGCAACTTTTCCTCTTCTAAGAATCTTTGTATACTGATGATCTCAAGTGATTTTTTTCTTAACATCGCCCACTCTGCACACAGGGTGTAATTAAAAGAACCTTTTTCTCCCTACTAAGCTTTCTTCTGGAACAAGTCTCACACTCTTGTTGAGGGTGTCGGAGAGACATGTAGATTTCTAGGCTGTCTAGTTCAGTGTATATACTGCAGCTTCATTTGCTAAAATGAACCCCGAGGGCTCCAAGAGAAAGGCGGTCTACGCATTTTTAAAGGTCCACCTCTCTGCTTCAGGGTGTAATCATACATAATTCACCTAGAGAACTAGCTGATACGGTATTCATTTTCAATCTGCCTACAACTCTTTTCATTTCGAGGACCTCCGAATGTGTGCGTTTCTTATCTTTTGGGTTTTGATTTTATATACTTTAAACTCCCACATCAGCTAGAGTTTGTATAGGGCCCCTGGGCAAAGACAACTGTTTTAAATATATCTGTGGTTGTATTTATTAATTTATAGTCAATTGCAAAACAAATTTGAATCTGCAAATGGAATGTGCTAGTAACTTCAGAGAAAAATAAGTGAAAGATATTCACACATTGTGTGTGAGTTCCAGAAAAGCAGAAATCATATTTTTTATCACATCTCCTACTTAGTGCTTACTACTTGATAGACTACGAGTGCAGTATATGCTACAAGAATGTTTAATTTAAACATGATGTTGCTTAATGGACTCTTTTCAGACCACATGGGCCATTCCTTTTAACAGGAGACTCAATAAAGTAAAGTTTATTGACAACAGTATTGTTTATACTTGTAAAGACTCAGTGATTACAGATAGAAGTTAATTTACTGCATTTTTTCCCATTGAAATGAAAGGGAAAAAATTAAACAAAATTGAAATTGACAATGATCATAGGTTATTTTTTATGGTTCTCTTCTCCTTTCACCTAACCTAACCTCTCTCCTATCCCCACTTTCCTTCTTTTTTTTCTTTCTATGAAGAATTTCCTTTGAGATCAGTAACTGAGATGTGATTTATAAAGAGAAAATGTTAAAAAATGTCAAACCTGATCAGAGACATTATTTTTGTGAACACTGAGACAGAAAAGGGCAGGCAAGATGAGCAGTATTAGGATCCAGAGGAGAGGTGGATTATCTTGTAGTATACTAAAAAGCCATGTCTGGGGTTCTTGAACATGTAGACTGAATATGGTACCCTTGGATTCAGATGATATGTGTTGAGATGGGAGAACATTTTATTTAGCAGCCAAGTAGCACATGTGGAGTAATAAAGATTTTATGAGTAAAAAAATGAAAAAAAATGAGAGGAGTAAAAAGGTGAGACTGTATTCAAGAAATTCATTTTTATGATAAGCCATGAAATATGGTGTAAGGTGAAATGAAGATATAATGGAGTGTGTAAACAGGTGGTTGAATCAATAAATCGTAAGTCCTATATGCACAAGATTTCAGGAATTAGAGTGAACAGAAAGACAGAGAATGGTGGTGAAAGATAGGGATGCTTAAACTAAGGTGATGGTAAGTATTTAGGTGCAGGTAATGAAAATTTTAGAGTGTAAGTGAAGGTCTGAGTGAAGGAGGATGCTAATAAAAGTTTTTAAGGACATTAAATATCAATAAATTGGAAGACTCATTTATGTACATATTAAAATAATCGGGAGTGATGAGAAGATTAATCTGGAGAACTCACAGGGTGCCCAATGTTGAATTTTCAAAGTGTTATGGATTATAACTACATGTTTTTACAAAGCCTTATGCACTCAGAGGTTGGATTTTTGTCCCATTGACAAAAAAGACAGATTTTGGCACCAGGAGTGGAGTTGTTACTGTGACACTATCTGACCGAGTGATTCAGAAGCCTTTGGAACTGGTCCTTTTGGAGGAGTTTAAAAGGTATGGAGATGCCAGCTACAGAAACCTTAGGATGCCATAAGCTGAGTTTAATGGGAGTTTCTGATTGGAGCTCAGATGACCACAGAGCTGATACAAAGGCAGACAGTAAAGGCCAGGCTCAGGAGGTTTCAGTAAGGAACAAAGACTTCACTGGCAGGTGAACTCTAAGCCACGTGTGTTACATTCTGGGAGAAAATTTGTCTGCATTTTACTCATGCCCTGAAACTTTGCAGAAGACTGAGATTAAGAGCAGTTGGCTTATTGATCTGGTGGAGAAAATTCAAGGCACTTTAATATTCAGACTGCACCATAGATCATTCTTGTAGCCTTTAATGAGATTTATACTGAAAAACAGGAGAAAAAGTTCATTAATTTTTTTTTTTTAATTTTCACCAGAAAAGAAGAACCTATAAACTTAGGCCCTAGGAAAGGTTGGTTGTTGAAAAAAAATTAGCATTAAAAAGAAGCCATGTACTTTTTGCAGGATGATCAGAAGGTGCCTTAAGGGCATGTAAGGAATCAACAAGATGCCACTCTTTGAAGGCTAAGAGGTGTAAAAGTGAAATACTGCTTGAGGACAACCACAGGGTACGTCATATGAGAAGGCGCAAGAGAACTGCATAGGGAACTGGTTCTTCATGGTTCAATTCCTGATGCTCAGTCATCCAGGCGTGCAGAGACATTTTCAGCCATAATTCAAAGGGCTCTGGCAACTGTTCAAGCTGGCAGCAGACCTTGGAGTCATCCACATCTTGCTGGTTTTATTGGCATGCAGAAAACAAGAGTTATGGGATCATGGAAGTTTCCACCCAGATTTCTGAAAAAGAGCTGGGAGACCAGATCCAGTACTCCTGTAACGGCAGTGTGTGAAGGGGTAAAATTGAAGCCAAAAGTGCTGTAGGAACCCCAGATGGTTGCAGAAGCCAGGAACATAGATATTGGCTGAGTAAAGCTGCAGGGAGCGAGTAAAGCCACCTCAAGAGTGAGTCCAGAAGAGCCAGGCCACCCAAGCCATTTGGAGTTGCAACTTGCCAAAACTTGCCTCCAGTCCTGAACATAGAGCTACCAGATTTAATTTTGCCCTGCTGGATTAGTATTCCTTCAATCCCTTTGCTTTCAACCCACCTGTTTCTCCTTTTTGAAATAAGAATGTCTACCCTGTGCTATTGTATGTCAGCAATGTTTCATTTTCTTTTTGATTTTTTTTCCAGGAAGTCACAATTAAGGATTTGTTTTGAGTCTCAGAGGATACTTTGGTCTTGAAATTTTCAAGAATGCTGAAATCTTTAAATCTGTGGCAACCCTTAGATATAGACCAAATAAATTTTGCATAAAGGGATATACATGAGCCTTGGAGGGAGGCAGATATATAATACTACAGCTTGTATCTGGATGTCCTCCTAAAGATGCGTGTGATCAGCTTGGGCTTGTGGAAGGTTATTGGATTATTGGGGTACTCTAGATTGGTGTAGCATTGGGACGTGGTGCTTACCTGGCCATGGGCTGATGTCATCTAGGCCCATGTGGGTGCTACTGCATCTACAGTTTTACTCACTTGGATGCCTTATTACACAACTCAAAACAATCCCCAAATCTTCTGTTTAGATGGTTACAGCTCTTTCAAGTTGGCCATTTCCTCTGTCTTAGCATTCAGACCACTCTCTTTTGTCATTGGTGTTACTATAAATTTGCAGCTGTAGCCAAACCTCTCTCTGTCTTTACCCTTCAACTCCCCCAGTCCTTTTGCATTATCTGTAGCCAGAGTCATAGTTCTAAAGTATAATATTGATGCTAGTTAGCATTTCCCAATTTAAGAATCTCAACAGCTTTCTAATGCTTCCAGGATGAAGCGTGGCCTCTTACCTCAGCTTCCAGTGCCTCTTGATCTGGCTTTGTCTGCTGGTCTTCACCTGTACTTTTTACCGCTGCTGTACTTTTTACCGCTGCTGTACTTTTTACCGTACTCTCAACTACATGTACTGAGCAACAGATCTTTCTCAGTACGTCATACCGTGTGAACCATTGCACATGTTTTGCCTCATGCTGGAAGCTTGTAACCTTCTACTACTTACTCCACTGATCTCAGCCTACACACCACTTTCTCTGAGAAGCTCTCCCTGATAAAATATTGAGTGGCTTCCTTCTGCTCCAAGAGTTCACTGTACTTATTCCAGTCACAGTATTTATCAAGCAGGCTGGGAATGGCTGTTTTTGTGTCTCTTTCTTTTATTAGATCAAGTCCTTTTGCTGAAACTCCCCCCCCCACCCGCGCGCGCCGACTTCAGTTTAGTATGAGACACATATTTCAAGGTCGGGGCAAAACTGCCTCGTGAGTGGAAGAGTTTTAGCTGAAGTTGATACAGAACAACTCTGGTTAAGTATCAGAATGTCCTCCTCCTATTCACACATTTAGACATTTCTAGAGAGGTTTACAAATAGAAAGGTTAGAGTCCTTTATCTTGATGCAAAAATGTTCTTTTTACCAGATTAAGGAAAATTTGTGAGACTGATACCATGAAATACCCACTTACATCGGGGCCCAGGAAGTATTCGGGTAAAGGTGATGATATGCAATGCTTTGGTTAGGCCTTTGACAGCTGACTTGTGCTTTAGTTCTACTACTGCACTTGTTATGGTCTAGATGTCCCCCCAAAGCCTCATGTGGTCAGAGGTGGCTGGATCTAGAGTGTGTGACGCTGGGCTTAAGGATGTTTGATTACAACCCACTGATTGGTTTCACACTGTCCTAATCCTAGCAGCCTGGATAAGATATAAGGTACAGGATGAAGCTGGTTAGCCCCCTTGCTTGCACCCCCTTGCTTCCATCCCTTGCTTACCTTGCTGCCTTCTGCCTGTCTGCCACGCCATCCTGCATTGTATCCAGCTGATTGTGGACTGAAACCCCTACAAACTGTCCGCTAAATGAACTTTTCTCAGAAAAAAATCTACTTTGAGGTGAGTGTGGCAGTGAATGCTTGTAATCTCAGCACTCGAGCGGCGGAGGCAAGAGGATTGTGACAAGTAGAAGGCTAATCTGGCCTGCACAGTGAATTAAAGACCAGCCTAAATTACATAGCAAAACCCTATTTCAAAAAGCAAACAAAAAAATCAATTGATGGGAGCTGCTATTATGAGGATGAAAGCACTGAAAACCTAAGTGTTAAAATGTACATTTTACCCGATGTCACTCTGATGCTACTACCACTCTGCTGTCACTCTCTGGCAGCCCCCAAGACATGACCAATGCCACAAAGCTGCAGGAAGGGTGATCCAATTATTCTACGCTTATCGGTTTTCTTGGCCATGCATGCCACAGTACTATGGGAAATACCTTCCAAATTCTTTTCCTTTTTGAATTTAAGATTTCATTAAAGAATGCTATGCTTCCATGGGGATGTGAGCAGACGCAGGAGACCCACCTATATAGCAGATGTCATATTGTATCCGACATCACCCTTTTTTCACCGTAGAACATTGTAATTGGACCAAGCTTTTGAAACTGGTACTCTTCACTCAGGATTTCTGAGTATATTTCCATCAGAAAAAATAACATTAAGTTATACACAGAGAACTCTTGATGGCTATAATTGTCATAATTCAAAGAAAAAAATAACCAAAACCATATTAATGAAAGACGAGTTGCTATTGAGTGCTATTGTGCTGTTATGGTTTATATCTAGATGTCTCTCCGAAGCTTCAAATTTTCTTAGGTGGGGCTTTTGAAAGATGATTGAATCATGGAGACACTATAGCTACATGTGATGTTATGAGATAGAGCCTGAATAGAAGACTTGGGTCCCTGGGGGCGTTACCTGAACTAATATAGCTCCTATTTTAATTCTCTTTGTTTAATTCTTGTTTAATTCTTGTTTAATTCCCTTTGTTTAATTCTTTCTGCTTTTAGGCTGCCATATTTTTCTCCATTAGGACTCTCTGTTGTGCTGTTTTCTGCATTACATCTAGGAAATTATGAACTAAAAAGTGATCCATAATATTACCTACTCCTCCTTTACATCATAAGCATTGAATATTTGTCCCAGTAATGAAAAAGTGACTAAGACCGGTTTTGGTACTGGAAGTGGGGTTGTTGCTGTTATACCTGACCATGTGGTTCAGAAGACTTTGGAACTGGTTCCTTGGAGGAGTTGGGGAAGGATTGGAGATGAAAGCTAGTGAAACCCTAGAATGCCATAAGCCAAGCTTGGTGGGAGAGTCTGGTTTGAGTTCAGAAGACCAGAATGCCAATAAAAAGGCAGACAGTAAAGGCTGCGCTCAGGAAGTTTCAGTTGGAAACAAGAACTCTATTGCAAGTTGAACTTCAGGCCATGTGCTATATTCTGGGATAAAATTTGTCCACATTTTGTTCACGTGCTGAGATTTTCCAAGAGACTAAGTATGGTTTACTCATTAATCTCGTAGAGAAAATTTCTAGTCAGCCTAACATTGAGACTTTATTGAGACATGGATATGGTTTACAGGTTTTAGTGATATTTACACTGAAAAACAGGAGCAAAGCTCAACTGAAAATTTTTCATTTTCACCAGAAAGAAAGTGCCTACAAATTTAGGACCTAGGAAAAGATAACAAAAATCAAACAAACGAACAAACAAACAAACAAAAGCAAGTACTTTTCTTTAGGACACTAGAAGGAGCCTTGAGAACACATGCCAAATCAGCAAGATGCCACCCTTTAAAAGCTGAAAGGTGGAAAACTGAAATTTTGCTTTGAGAAGACAGCTCCAGGGCCGTCCTACTTGAGAACAGCTGAGAGAGCAGCCTGGGGAATTGTGATTTAGTTCACTGTGTTCAGTCATCCAGGCATACAGAGGCCTTCTCAGCCATTATCCAAGAGTCCTGGCTACTGTTAAAGCTGGCAGCAGATCTTGGAGTCATCCATATCTTGCTGGGTTTTACTGACATTCAGGATGCCAGCTTCATGGGGCCATGAAGGCTTACACCCAGATTGCAAGAAAAGGCCTGAGAGGACTGGCAGTGTTCTCATGAGAAGGCAGTATGTGAAGCTGAGAGAGTGAAATGAAAAGTGCAGCTCGGACTCCAGTAAGTTGAAGATGCTGAGAGCATGGAACATTGGCTGAGGAAAGCAGCAGGCAGTGTGCAGAGTCACCCTGAGAAAGGCCATTAGGGCTGCGGCAGGTGGTGCTATAAAGGCAGAGTTCTCTAAGCTCTTTGGAGCTCACATCTTTGCCCCAGGTTCTGGACATGATACAACCAGAATGGATTTTGCCCTGTTGGATTTCAGTCTTGCTTTTGTCCCATTGGTTTCCATCCCTCTACTTCTCTCTTTTAGAATGAGAACATCTACCCTGAGGCATTGTATGTTTACATTTCCTTTTGATTTTTATAGGGGCTCACAGGTAAGAGTTTGTGTTGAGTCTCAGAGGATGCTTTGGACTTGGAATTTTTAGCAGTGCTGAAACTGTTGAAGACTTTGGAGACTTTCAGAGACAGACTAAATGTATTTTGCATAGTGTTGCATATATGTCTTTTCAGGGCCAGGACAGAATGTTATGATTTACATGTAGATATCCTCACAAAGCCTCGTGTTCTCTTAGGCAGGGCTTTTGAAGGGTGAATGAATCGTGTGGGTGCTACAGCTAAATGTGATGTTAGGAGGTGGGGCCTGGTTGAAAGAAGAAGGCTACTGGGGGTGTAACCTTGCAGGGTATATCTCCCTTCCCAGACCCTGACTCTCCTTGCTGCTTTCTGGCTTCCATGACATGAGGAGTTTTTCCTCCACTGTGTCCCTCTGTCCTGCTACTTTCTGCCTTTGCTCCAGCCAACTATGGAATAAAAACAGGAGCCAAAATAAGCTTCTCCTCCTTTAAGTTGAGAATGTCAGGTTTTACATCTCAGTGATGAGAAAGTAACTAAGACAACAGATATCTAATTTAAATGTACATAATAGACATGCTGTGAATACGAAGATTTTTAAAGTTGTCAAGCAGCCAAGGCCATACATTAAATACGAGTGTATTTTTTCCTTATTGTATTCAACCTATATGAGGAAGTATTGAATTATTTTAAGAAATTTCATATACTAGTCAGCTAAATACATCTGAAGCCAGAATAAGAATTATTATGATCATTTCTTTTTTCTTTGCAGCGCTGGAGATTGCAATTTCTCTACCGCCGAGCTGTATTTCTAGCCCCAAAGTAATTAGCATTTAGAGACATTTGAATCTTATCGACGCATTGGAAATTTTGTTATACAAATCCGAAATGAAAATCCACTACCTAAATCTATTTATCCCTAAATTTTGCATTCATTAGTGTCTTATAATACTTTCTCTCTGGATAATGAAATGAGTCAACATTATGTTTGCTCTTCTTAATAATTGCACTTCATACTACACACACACACACACACACACACACACAATTTTTTACTATCTATATTAGCTAGGTTTCTTGTTGCTGGGATCACAAACTCAACACTGACAACTAAAAGAGGAAATAGTTTATTGGACCTGTGCTTTCCATTCAGGACAAGCTAGTTCCACAGCAGAAATGCAACGAAAGGTCATGGCAGACCGCAGCTGCTTAGCTCGTGGCAGGGGATGCAGAACTGGGAGACAGCGCTAGGAAGGGAGGAGCAAGGGACAGACCCAGACTCCCCAGGTCTCGCCCTATGACCCACCCAGACACACTTGGAAGTGTGTTTTGCTAATCACCTCCATGCTCTCAAGCTAATCAAGTTGGTAATATACCTTCATGGTCACACTATCACTCTTGAGCTGTGACATTTTTTTGAGAAAGAGTCAAATTTCATAAAAGAAAGCATGTATAAGGAACAGAAAAAAAATTCCTGGCCCAAATCTCTATTTAATAGAAGTCTCAGCTGAAGGACTCAGACCAGCACCTTGAGAACTAGGGGATATCCAAAAGCCCCTCTTAGTTCTCATGCTTCTAAAGTTTCAATTTGCTGGACTCATAAGCTGCCTGTCTATTGGTCAGCCCCACAAACTGCCCTGTTAACAAGACACAGAAGACTCACTTGGAAGTCGGTCATGCTAGCTCCCTCAGCCCCACTCTGTAGTGGCACACAGGCTGCCTGCTTGAAGAACAGCCATACCAGTCTGTTCTGACTTCCCTTCTCCGCCTTATGAAAACCCCGAGTCTGTAAGAGATGGACCTGCTTTTCTCATACCAGTCTTCCCTCTCAGGTTTATTTCTAATGAACCTGCCCTGACAGTTGAGCTTGAATCTTTGTTCTTCCTTTTTCCTTACACAGGCCACTATTCGGTAAACTGTATCAGCCGACTTTTACTAAACATAAGCAGTGGACAAGGTCAGTAACTGCTCCAGATATTGCCTCTGTGTTTCCTAAACCTCCATGTGCTCAAGGGGGCTGAGCTCTGACGCTCTGCTGACTCCACTAGCCCCATCGCGAGCTCACATTCCCTCTCGTAAAGCCTTTTTGAATTGACCAAAACAAGCTATGAACCAAGGATGGATGAGAAATATTTACCAATGTACCGTACGTCCAATTCCTACCTCAAATACTACCAAGTTTTATCTCAAATCACTTCTTCTTTGCTTAATAAGTTTCCTTTATTATTATTTTAGGTATTTTTTCAGTTAACATTTTGATGTTTCATGGCATAGTCAATTTCAGACTTTTAACAATTTTATCTGTTACCTTTCTCTTACTAGCTTAAAATAATACTAAACCAAATCTTATATTTTGATATCACCTGATGTTCGGGGGGATTTTTTGTTTGTTTATTTTCTGGTTAGGCAATGCATTAAGTACTGTTAGGAAAAATAATGATGTGATTTATGAAGCTACAGTGAGTACAGTAAAGGATTGATTTACTCTCCTTAGTTCGAAACTTGACATATAAGGCAGCAAATGAAAGAAAAATCATAGTTGATTTCAATCAGAAATAAACTGGCTTTGTTTTCTTCTTGCTGTTTCTTGCTGTGCTGGGCATTGAACCCAGGGATTCAGGATTCCAGGCATGCATTTTATCACTGAGCTATAGCCCCAGCTTGAAATTTTCTGTCTAAGTCATAGATTTTATGATTAAACCACTCAAATTATCTTGAAGAAGAAGCAAGTGTGTCTAGTCTGACTCAGATGCATGTCCTTTTTGTCCAGGAAGCGATGGCCAGAGGTGAGTTTTGCATAGTGTAGACGTAACTAGAGGTGGTCTAGCCCCACAGGTTTGCAAGGAAATTTTCAGAGAAAGCAAATATGAATAGATTGTGCAAGCATTCCAGGATCTCTCTTCTGTTAGTCCATCAGCTTTCACAGGAAACTAATAAATACCTACTTTCTACTTTAAAGACTAATAGGTAATGATAATTCTAATCAAGACCACTTTCCAGAAAATGATTTGGTTGCAAGTGAGAGCTCATCTTGTAAGAAGAGAAAATATATTATATCTTGATTATGACTAATTATGAGCTTGTTAACTATTATTTTGTCTTATGATAAATCTTGGCGGACTCTTAAGTGTCATTGTATCATGAATCTCCAGAGAAAGAGAGCTAGTAGAATAGATGACTGATAAATAGGTAAATACACAAATAGTTAGATAGACAGACAGACATATTTACTCTGAGAAATTGGCTTGTATAATTGTAAAATGTCTATAGGTGGCAAGACCAAAATCTGCAAGGTAACCTGGGACGATAGAGTTTCACGTAAGAGTTAATGCTGTAGTTTTGAGTTGGATGGCTGAAAACTCAAGAAGAATTTCCAAGTTTTAGAGTAGAGGTATGATTCCTTTTTTACTTTTTTCCAGCAAACCTCACTCTTTTTTCTTAAGAACTTTGACTGATAGGATGAAGCCTGACCACATTATAGAGGATGGTCTACTTACAGCTAACTAATTGTAAATGCTAATTCCATTTTAAAAATACCCTTATAGCAAAATTCAGATGGAAATTTGATCAATTGGTCATCAAGCTGTAGTCAAGCTGACACGTAAAGTTAATTACCACAGCAATAAAACTTCCTTGTTCTTCTACATTAATGCTTATCTGCTATTTGAAGTTTCACCAGGAAAATCTGTGTTCTTCTTCTTGTGGTTCTATTTTCTAGTCCTTGAATGTTGAGTCTCTTTGTTTTTTTGTTTAGTTTTGTTTTGTTCTGAGTGACCAACATGACAGTAATGCATTTATATTCATATACTTGTGACTGTTGATCAGGATACGTCATCATGGCTGGTTACAAAATACCCAGAGGTTTAGTCAAGCACATTGATTTGTGTATCCAGGTGGGTCATGGAGGTGTGATATTGAGTACTACAGACATTTCTTGTTTAATGACCAAGTTCTGTTCCCACAACTATGCTGTTGTTAAATGAATGGGTTGCTAAATGAAGAATTGTATACAACACGTACATTATTATACAGAACAAAACTATAATCAAAGGAAACTCCCACTTGATGACTTTGCTTTTATTTGCATATGGCTTACATACAGTGCTATAATGTTTAATAGAATTTAAAACTATAGTAATGTACAGTACAATCAACAAAAATTACATTACTGTATAAACAAAATGTACTGTATAAAAAAAGACATTGATGCTCTATAAACAATATGTAAAAACTGTATATAAAAAAAGATAAATCGTGAGTCTGAGTAGCAGGTTGTAATCTGAACAGCCATTAAACAGATAGGTTGTTAAATGAGGAATATCTCTCTATATGGTTCCTGGCCCTTTTCTCTCTGGCATTGTCCCCTACTCTGTTTTCTAGCCAACATGATCTAAGAAGCTGTGTTCTGCCATGCTATTTCACCATGATGTCTCTGCCATGGAGCCAGCTGATATGGACTGGATGCCCTGTAACTGGGAGCCAAGTTAAGCCTTTCCTTCTTTAAATTGTGGGTGTTGGATATTGTATTCCTGCAATGAAAAAGCTGACTATCACAAGGCTTTTAAATAGTTCTTTTAAATCTTAACTATTGTGTTTCATCATTTGCACACTATTCTAGTATTTTCATAACATGATTTACCTCATTGATATGTGACAATGGAAAAGAAAGAAAGGATGTTTTAGGACTAAATTATATAATCCCTCTTTTCCTTGTTAAAATACCCAAGTAAGCAGTTAATTTGATTCCTCAAACCTGTTGAGAACACCATATAGTACAGTTTAAATATTAATGAAAGTAAGATTGCATAAGAAAATAAAAGGTCACAGTTTTTTTTTCTGAGAATATTAGAAAAAAATTGCTAAAATATGGTGCAGAAGGTAAAAGTATAGCAGGTTATCAAAATATCAAAATAGAATGACAGAATAATTGAGAAATAAAGGGAATTTAGAGTGATTAAAGTTGAGGACTGAGTAGACAGTTACGTGATGTTGAAATTCAAAGGCTAAACAAGAACTAGTTTATAAAAGCTGAAATTTCTAGTATAGCTCCATTGAATTACTTTGGTAATATAAATTAGCCTAAATTTTAAACTATCTTCTTAATATAATTTATATTGGGCAATGTTTGGAGTAATTCTAATAAAAAATGGATATTAGGTGTGGCATTTGAATTTGTAATCATCTATCAATTGTGCAAAATCAGCATTTCACCAAAAAGTTCTATTCTAGAGCATACGATGGTATCTTTCAGACCTGCTCTAGAGAATGAATAAAGTATTATGAACTCCTCAAGCCTACATTATCTTACTTTATTAGAAGAGCCACAGCTCTAAAGAAATGTAAATAATTAATACACCCTCAAATCAGTGGGACTGCATAACCCAGAATGAGGGCCTTATACCCATGCCACATGTCAATAAGTTCCAGAACTGAGATGTCAAAGACCCAATCCATTTATCAAAATATCCAAAATATTTCTTTTCTAAAAATGCTTCTTCAAAGTAGTAAGCAGTAATGTACAGGTTTTATTGATTCTATTCATTTGAGATTTCTGGAGACTTCATCTAGTGAGTCCTTCCTCTGCACTTCAAAATAAAGCTAAACAAAAGATAATTTGAAAACACCCAGAGTACATATTTCTTATTTTATGTCGAGTCTAAGGTTGATCAAGCTCTATGGGCAGAAAACTGGGTTGCACATTTAATAAGCTAGAACACAGCGCACACATGAGTAGAGTTTGCTGTACTAATCAAATAAAAGACATAAAATGTTAATGGAACATTTAATGGTCTACATAATCATGATTGTACTGCATAGTAATTAGGTATAAAATCGTAAGCAACCTACGTGAAAGTCAACAATCACAATGCTTTTTCGTGATGATTTGGCTTCACTTTGGATCTTAAAGCCCCTTTCCGTAGCGAAATGACAAGAGTCCACTCAAGCAGCATCGGATTTCTGATCACTTAATGAATGAAAAAAGTTTATAGTCTACAGGAGTGGAAAAAAAAGGAAGGAAATGTGAAAAAAGATGTAAGGGAAGTATTTTACAGTCTATTACTACTCATGAATAAAGTTACTTAAGTGAAAGATATGCTGTTTGTCACCAACTTTTGGTTTTCAAACAATTTTTAAGCATTATTGTTTTCTTAACCCTTTTCCAAGTTACCAGGTGTGACTGAAAAATACAGTGAGTATATAAATAAAACATATGACAGTAAAATGCACACTGCTATCAATCCCTGGGAAACTGCTCCCCTCATTCCTAATGGACTTACAGTTCTGAAAGTCCCCTTTTGTGTCTTTGTTCGCACTGTTGTGGCTGCTTAGAGGTCCTGAATTAATTCAAAACATTTGCCTTTCCAGGTCATTCTGACTTTGGGGTAGAGCCGGGAGTCACTGGGTGCCACCCCGAGTGAATGAGGTGTTCGAGGCCACACCTACACACTGACGTTTTCTCAAGCCTGGCTTTCCTCTGGACGACCCTCAGCAGCAGAATTTACTCGATTTTTTGATCACAGCACCTGAGAACACTCACAGAAGATCTGCTTCTGGAAGTGGTAATAGCAGTGTGATAATTGCGTTAGAAGATAGTACATTTGAGGGGGATTCAGGGCGATGTGTCTTTCTACTGCTATATATATATAAAATTTAAACATCGACCCTATATTTCAATCACCCCTTCTATGAATAAAAATAATTTGACATGTTTCCCTGTTAACATACATGGCTGCATTTCTCCGCGTGTGTGTGTGTCATTTCTCTCGTGGCAAAATAAACCTCATGGGCTGGATTTTCCTTTATGTGTGTTTCTCATTACCACGCTTTCTCAAAGCATCAGCACAATGTTTTCTCAACTCCACCATTCCTTGGGTTGCTTTAGGGGAGGAAGCCATGGGCAGACTTGTGATGTGGAAGCAGAATGACAGCACGGACAACTAGTCATTGTAATGGGATCATAAAGTCAAGAAGAGCGTTACCATGTTAGGGTTGACGTGGAGGATCGGATCCTGGGCAAAGAGCCAAATGCAGGGTTTCAGGGGAAAGACACTTGGCCCACAGAGTCCTGGGGGGATAGAGTGCTGCAGAGGAGAAGCTGGAAGAACAGCTCTACGCAAGTTTCCACACCGCTGCTCACATAAATAGATCCTGAGGGAGGTTAGGTCCAAGTTGCCGGGGACAACAACATCCCTGTTCCATCATCTGAAAGAAAACAGTCCTGGAGAATAGCCTCAAAGATGGGAGTGAAAATCAGGGAACCCCTTCTCACTTCCTGAAACCACCAAGGCACGTTTGTATCAGCAACCAGCTCCCTGCCCAGCCTGGGATCTGCCCATCAATTCTTGACCAGCAGAAAGCTGTGGGCTGCAGCCTCCATCACCATCCCACAGTTTCCCCGACCGCTACTCTCTTGCTTTCCTCTGGATGGTCATCTTGTGGTGGCTACTTCCAACAGTCTGTTCCTTGCATTCACCCTCTCTCAGGATGCAGCCGAAGGACCTGGGCGAGAGGAGAATAATTTAAATAAAGGGTTACCTTGAGAGAGCATAAAAATATCCACACCCTCTTTACTATGTTCCCTGTGCCTCTTGCCAGTCCTGTTTTAGCAATCTTCATTTTTTAAAGATGACTAAAGATAAGATGCTCCTGTCTACCCGGTGTGGGATCACACGGACGCGAGAGACTCAGACCCGCCCCGTGCGGGTGAGAGGAGCCGGGGGAACCTCCACAGTGTGTTCAGTCAAGCACAACACAGCGGTCTGAAAGGGAGGTGAGAGACGTTTGCTCAGAAGCCAGGCATCCTCAGTGGTGGCTTTTAATGTGCACGTGGAAGTGACCAGACTCACAGATTTACTCACTCCAGCGTTTTTCCGCGACTGTGTCAACCCGCTTTTGCCAGCATTTCCTGGGTGAAGTTGGGCGGTTTCTCTCTCCCTCCGTTTTGGGTCGTCGCTCTCAGCATCTTCCACCCAGAAATGTTGCCTCCTCCACAGTACATGAGCTATAAATAAACCACGTTTTTCCTCCTTTTCTATAGTTCATATTTAATAAAAGAAAAACACAAAAGTTCTAGGGTTCCAAATAGGTTAGGCCTCACTGATTTACAAAGGCCTCACTCATCTTACAAAGGACTTGTTAAAAAGCTCTAAGACACAGTAGCAAATCAGCATCAATCCTTCTGCATAGAGCAGTAAGAACTCATGTAGAAAACATGGAGACTCACAGTCTGACTCCCCCTTCTTGGAGGGCGGGGTGGTAAAAGTAACGTGCTCCTCAGTTTATGGGCTCTTTCTTCCCTCTTTGTATTAGTGCATGTTTGCAGTGCACAGTGATTACTGCTATCATGGGGAGTTGGTACATGTCCACAATACATCTTAATTTTTCTCTCTTTTTTAATCCCCTAACTTCTCTTCCCCTGCTTGCTCCTTCCAATCCTTGGTCCCCTTTCCATTGGTAAAAGCTTTGTTTTGATCATTTTTCCCTTCGATTTTTATTTTTTATAAATAAAATATTATAAATAAACTTTTCTTTTCTTTTTCATCTTTGGCTTGTGCAGATCCCTTTCTGAGCTATATTTTTCTTGCATCTCTGAATCCTATTCCAGTTCGCCCTGTCCCCACCTATGTTTGCTATGTATTTTTGGTTATGTGTGAAATTTTTTAAACGACATATAATTTATAATTAAATAATAAAATTTGGAGAGGATGGAGAAAAGAGGAACTTTGTATCTTTCCACTATGGAGGGAAAGGTAAAATGGTACCACATTACAGGTACAAATCCCCTATGATAAATGTTATCACTATGTGCACCTAAAATGTACCATTAAAATAAAAAAAAATAGTACCACATTATGTGAAGCCACATGTGGGTTACTCAAACTAGAAAAAGTGCCGCCATATGATCCAAGTGTGCCGCTTCTGAATAAATATCCAAAAGATTTGAAGTCATCATGCCGAGTAGGTGGCTGGACTCCCGTGTTCATCATATTATTATTCGTGGTAGGCCAGTCCTGAATCAATCAAAATGTTCATCAACTGGTAAATGAACAAAAAAGAAGTCTGACCTATACACAGTGGAATATTATTTAGCCTTAAAAACAGGGACTCTATGCTAGGTGAGATAACTGAGGCACGAAAAAGACTAATACTATATGATTTCATTTATATGTAGAATCTTAAAATTCTGAGTTCTTAGTAGGATTGTGGGGGTCACAGGTGGGTTAGGGTTAGGAATGGAAGTATCTTAGTAAAAGGGTGTAAAGTTTCAGCTGGACAAGAGGAATATATTTTCAAATATTCTCACCAGAAAAAAAAATTATATGTATCTGAGGCAATGGGATGTTAATTAACTTGGTTTACTGTAGAAATCAGTGGAGAGTTTCCTCAAAAAACTAGGACCATGTGCTCACTTCGGCAGCATATATACTAAAAAACTAGGACCAGTGGTTCCATTTGACCCAGCTACTCCCCTTCTTGTTATCTTCGCAAAAGAATTAAAAGCATTATACTGCAGCGATCTATGCACACCCATGTTTATGGCAGCAGTTTGTAATAGCTAAATCTTGGAAACAGCCCAAATGCCCATCAACCAATGAGTGGTTCTTTTGTACAACGGAGTACTACTCTGCCATAAAGAACAATAAGCTTGAGACATTTCTAGGTAAATGGATGCATCTTGAGACCATACTCTTAAGTGAAATAAATCGGACACACATGTTTATCACATTTTTTTCTCTGGTGTGAGAAACTGAAAATGTAAATAACGAATAAAATGTATTATACTGGGAAAGGGAAGAAATTGTTCAAATGGAAAAGGGAACAAGGGAGGGAGGAGCAGGAGAAGAAAGGAGGGACAAGAAAAAAAGAATAGAAGAAAAAATGGAAACAAAACTTTTGTAAATAAGAAGGGAGGTAGGGCTAAAGGACGGGAGGGGGATGGGAAAAAGAAGCAGCCAGATATAACATGTACAGGTACAAATTACTGTATGATGAATGTTATCATTATGTATATATAAAACGTAGCACTAAGATAAAATTTAAAAAAATAAAATAAAAAAATTAACCTGGTTTAGTCATTCCACATTGTATACAATTTTTTTTTATTACCCTGCTGGGTATCAAACTCAAGGCTTCTCTGCATGCCAGGCAAACAATCTACCACTCAGCTACACTCCCAGGCCCATTTCTTGAAATAATTTTAGACTTCACAAGTATATACAATTATAATTTTCAATTTTAAAATAAGATAAAAAATAAAACATTTAACAATTAAGTTATATTTACTATTGTTTTGAGTTGAATTTACATAAATTTGATTGTACCAGAAATCCAATGATTTTTCATACCTTTGTTTAAAGTTGACAATATATAACTAAGATTTATTAAACTGCTGAGTATTTCAGACAGTTTAGAAGTTTTTCCATCACATTCTACCTTATTCACATCTATAAATTTCCTATTTAGACAGTTAAGTTATTTTCAAATCCTCGGCACTAGAGAACAATAAAAACTGTTCATCCCATATCCGGGTAGAGTTTTACCTGAAATTTGAAAGTAGGAGTGAATTTCTTGACGGTTGAGTGTAGGTAATGTTATTCCATGAATGTTCAAAATGTTATTCCCTTCTGCAGGACTTCAGCCTGCCTGGTTCTGCAAGATTTGATATTGCATGATTTTCTAATACTTTGATAAAATAATGTTTGCAAAAATTATAGTCACTATTGTTTTAATTTCTCTCTTCATAGTGTGGTTAAACATTTTTTTACACACTATGGGTTTTACTTTTGGTCTCTGTTAATACCCAAATTAGGCTTCTTGTCTTTTTAATTCGGCTAGATTCCTTAGACATTCTAAATTTTTTCACTAATTGAAAAAAAAATTCTCTAGTCTTTTCTCAGCTTGCCAGTTGTCTATGGAATTTGCTGGCAGTGCCTTCAAATGTCTTTCTTTTCTGCTTTTCTCTTCTCCTGATTCGCATCATTTATTGAAACCTAAAGAAAATACACTGTTTCTCTTTAGACGTGTCTTTACTACTTAATTATCAAGAACTTGTCTATTACTTATTCCGCATCTATACCAGCACGTGTCACAACATATCCCTTGAAATACTGGATGTATTTCTACATGACTTCATACTATACACCCTATTGAATTGCATATTTTATGGTGTCATCGTGCCTGACAATGTGCTTGGGAAATAGCTCTTTATTTACTATGTATATTTGCTGAGGTCCTTTAAATATGATTGCCATCACCTATCATGTGTACGTGTGAGATGATTCATTTGCCAGTGCAATTTATTTGGTTGTAAAATCTCAACAAGGTTTTATTATAGTTTTCCAATCAATGTAGCAATAAAAGCTAATAGAAAAGGCTAGGCAAATGTTCTTGCTAATAAAGCTTACATACTTATGTTAAACACATCAGAAAGTTCTTACTCTTATCACATCAAAATATTGATTTAGCGTGGACTTTTATTTTGATTGGTTACTAACTGTTCAGCTCAAATTGTGTGTAAACAATGCTGTTAATTTAATAGGAAAAAGTCTCATAATATAATACCTATGTCAATTGTTTCCTGATAGACACATACCCAGTGCCATACGATGCCACTCTCACCAGTTTTTATGGTATTCATTCCCACAGTCATGGTTGTGTAGATCTTCACTCTACTAGGTGTGCTAATCAAATGAATACTGTTTCAGAGATTTGAGATTTGAGGTGGGAGGCATTTTAACATTGCCCTAATTGAACTAGCAGCTGTTGACAAACAGGTTGCACAATAAGAATGAAAACAGAAATGGAATCTATTCATCTTGTCAACTCTACTACAATCTTCCAACCCCAGGTTCTGAAAATAAGAAAATGCTTTGCATAGAGGATCAGAAATGATCATGTATGGGGTATAGTTGGGATTCTTAACCTACGGAGGAAATCATCAAAAAAAAAAAAAAAACTTGGCCTCAAATGATTAACAGAATACACAAGTCCCCTTAGAGAATTTCCCTCCACACTCTTGGTCAGATGAACAAGACCGGATTGTCTTCAAATATATCTGTTTCACCCAAGATTTTCACACCAGAAGATGGATTTATACTGCCTATCTGTCTTTGTAAGAATTCCCCAAAGGCTTTTAGAGTACAGGAGCACTTAATCATTACTAATTTTGCTGAGGCTTTGCTGAAGCTAACAATATTTAGTAAAATTTGAAAAATAAGACACTTCATAGACTATATTACAACACTTAGTAGAAAATTGGTTCAAATTTAATATATTTTTTAAAACAAGTAATATTTAATAGTCACATATAAATATAACCAAAATTTCTCTCTTTTCAAAGTGTCCTACACACGTATACAGACATTCTTTGTCCACCAACCAAGTTCCTTGTTCCAACTAGGTCATTAAAGAAATGGGTCACTAAGTGAGAAATTGTATTCAACACGTACAGAAAAATGTCCAGGACAAAAGAAGGGTCAAAGGAAACTCCAACTTGATGACTTTTCTTTCATTTGCATAAGTCTTACGTGCACTACTGTAATGTATAACAGAATCTAAAACCACAGCCCTGTACTGTGCAGTGTGGTCAGCAAAAATTACTGTAGAAACAAGGTCTACTGTACGAAAAAGATATTGAGACTTTATAAACAAGATGTACAGAACTGGAATAAAAAGATGGTCTGTAAGTTGGAGCAGTGAGTCTTAAGTCCAAACAGCTGCCTCGGTCCTAAATCCAAACGGTCCTTTAACAGGTAGGTCATTAAAGGCAGATTAAATCTACACATATACATCTGTAAGTAAATTTGTTGCTCACAGGTAACATTTGCCTTCTTTGTCTTCCAGTCCGGGACTCCAGCGAAGACACCTTTCTCAACTTACTACACGCCACTGGTAAGGCAGCATTTTTAGTGAATGGATGTCTAGAGTATTTTTCGATCACTGAAGCCAGTGAGGTTTTTTTCTTTTCTTAAATATCAAGTGACAAAAGTTATAGTCTCTGTGTAAGCATGATACACTTAAAATCTATTGACTTCCTTATTTCAATCCTAAAATCAACACTCCTTGTTTGTAAAATACCTTCTTGCAAAGAACTAGCAGTCATACCAGTACAGATATTTACATAGTTTCAACTTGAAGAGTTACAGTAAAGAGTATCATAGTTTTAAGCTTGTGGGTGGTTAACTGAAAATTTAGCACAAAGGTGCAAATATCCTTCAACTTTTCTCAGGGAAGAACTATCAGAGACATTTATCTCAGGATTATAGATCTATCTGTCTGCAGAGCAACAACAGATTTTCTAGACATCCTCCAAATACACAAACGGACAGCACCTCAAACCACAGAACTGTACTTAAAACATGTTTCTGTTAACTAGCTTTGTTGGAATCTATCCCTGTTACACATTTCATTAATGCTCTTTAACAAATTTTCTATTCAATTTTCTTCCCTTTCAATTTATTCTGCTTAAGTTCGAAAAGGCTGACAGTATGTAAGAATTTATACAAATTTAAGTAAAATATAAAAAGAGTATCATTTAATTTATGTGACCTCCAAAAATTAAGAACTACAAATCACCTCTCTAGCAATGCTAAAAACCCATGAGTAAGTCTTACCTTCAGTGATTTCTTTAAAAAAAAATTTATTGTGCAATCTTCTCATAATAAACATTAAAAATAACCCACAAATGTATAATTCTCAAAAATCTACTTTATTCTCATTTTGCCATTTTTTTTCTAATTACTACTAATATCTATAGGCTTATGAAAGATATTTATAAAGCAAATGAAACTTTGTACTTCTACTTTTTGCAATATTTCTAACTCTGGCTGCTTCCAAAATAGCATTTGTAACTTACACTTCTCCCCACACACATATACAAACACTTCATAGAGTTGATGCAACTTATTGAATTAATTTATCCACTTGTTTGGAGTCATTTACTTCATTTCCAGCATTTATTTATTTGTAACAATAGAACTATCCATTGTTTTCTTATTTTCCTTAGGCTATTTACCATCGGCCTGGGCGCTGGGACTGGCTGGGTGCTGCGACTAAGATTATGAATTCTTCATTTTTTTGTTCTGTTTTCGAAAAAGTACTGTCAAACTAAGTTGTATAAAGAATATAACAGTATATACTACCACCAATAAAATATACCTGTAGTCATGTTATAATACTATTGCAACACTCGATATTATAGGAATATTCATTATTATATGTGTACTTTATACCCATATCTCATTACTTTTTCTTCATTTAATTATAGTAAATAATCTAATATCCACTGACTTGAATGGTTACAGTATGTTTACTGTCATCTAATTAATGGAATAAACTTCTCTAATTTATATGTAAAAGAAACAGTTTAAAGAACACTAGTGCTTGCAAATACTCCTACGAAAGTCTGCTGATTTGGTTATGTAACTAGGCCTGTCGGCACGAGATGACGCTTGTCTTTTCTTAATAGGCAAATGTGAAAAGCGCGTTTGGAGCTGAGAGTAGCGTGTCAGCAGTGTGTCAGCACGGAGCGTTGCGCGCGGAGAGTCAACGCGACTCTGCGCACAAGGAGCCAGCGGGTCCGCCCCACACGGTGATCGCCAGAGGGACCCGTGAGAAGGTTACTCTCCAGCTTCATGAGCACCAGCAGCGTGGTCGGAACTCAGCGCTTCACTTTAGCTTTCCGTATCTGGCTGCCTTCCCGAGTGCAGCATCTTTCTGAACCACATAAGTGGCCTTCACGACAGGAAAAATGGATCTGAGCGCTCGGGGCCCAAAGAGAAAGGGATCCAGAGCAGGCAAGAGAATCTGGGTGATTTGCAAAGATTTTTTTTTTTTTTTAAATTTAAGGACAAACGTGCTTCTAGTTCCCTTTGCCTGCCTTTCTTGACCCATAGATAGAATAGGAGCAGCAGGTAGCTTACGGCATCAGGATGGGGATTCGGTGATCTCCGCGGACGATGTGTCTCTTTGCTGCGGCAGCTGGACAGATGTGCCGAAGCCTCTCTGCGTGACAAAGCGGGAGCTTGCGGGCGGGCTGGAGCCGCCGGAGCCGACTGGAAACTTGCCGTGGTCTTCCGAGCAGTGAGAGGACGCCTTCGGGAAACAGCTTCTGTTTCTGCGTCTCTAACTGCTGCTGTTACTAATAGTCGAATTGTTTTTATTACTAAATGAATATTGCCCTGACCATTTTTATTCCGAAATAATCCTAGCTGCCTCTCGTTAGCACAGGGTCCCGTCATTAGTGTGCTTGTGCCAAGCAGCACTTAGCTTCCGCCTAAACTACGCGAGTCGTGGGCTCCAGTCAGCTGCAAAGACCGTCCTCCGGGACGCATATAGCACCACAACTTGACGTGTCTTGAAAAGAACGGCGCAGTAATTCACTATTTTGCTTTATTATTATAGCTACAGGGCATTTATCGGTGTCCTGTTGGTAAATAATTTTACTGAATTCCAGAAAGTGTGTAAGGAATAATTCCTTTGAATATCTGAAATGGTGGAAAATGTGTAGCTTACGGTATACACGCGGACACACCACCTGTTACTCTGCCTTGACTGAACGGCGCCGATGTTCCGGACACTGAGATAGCACCTATCTGTTCTCACAGAGGACCCAAATCCAGCGGTGGCAGTGGTGCGGGCGGGAATATCACACCAAGGACGAAGGAAACCACTACAAATTCACAATATCTGATGGTCGCTGCTTTTGATTTCCACCGCGCAGGGTTTATTGAATAGAGCTTGTCGTCGGGGGTGGCTTTCAGGCTTCCTTCTGAGGACAACGCCAAACGGTCTGAAGAATCATCTTATCCAGGAGCTTGCATGGAGGAGAGAAAACTCGTGTTCCATCTGTGCGGAAATGACGAATGAAAGTAAAAGACATTTCCGATTCTACTTTAGTCTTTTAGGTCTGAGAAATGCATCACAGATACCTGGAGTACACGGCTGTGCTCGCGGATCGCAGAGAAGCCTCCGCCCGCCACCTTCTTTAGGCCCCGCGGGACCCCGCTGCCTGCGCAGCGCCGAGCTTCGGCAGAATGCAAAGCAATCTCACACGTTCAGTTTTCCTTTTAAACAGGCCTATCTTTGCCCCCGTGTGCTGCTGTTCAGGCTGTGAAACGTCCTTTACATTTTCCTGATACAGCAGGGATGAGCTTAGTTTTGCCTTCTGAGCAGTGAGTCTAAGGAGAACACGGTGTCGGCTTACGTTTCCTAAACTCAAGAGAAACCCCCCTTACATACACAGTGGTGTCGCTGACTGCAACTCACGTCTCAAGGTAAACATCATGTCCCTGCTTACCGCTGGGCTTTAGTTCAGCCTTTGTAAGACGCAATCTGTCTTCCTGTCATTACAAGCTACGCCCCTGGCAGCTCTCGCATTAATAACGCCAGACTGCTTGCTTTAACTCCTTTTTGGAACTTATTACATCTTCATCTACTCCGTCTTTGCCTGTTCTCAAGCACAATACATTCTAATGAGATACAGAAAAGTTAAGAGTTTCTAGACAGAGGAGAACTTCCTTTCTCTGGCCTGTGACAACAAGCCCAGAATTGACTTGGAAAGTGAAGTCACTACACCTTGACTCCACTCCACGGAGGCAGGTTAGTGGCTAGGAGTTTCCTCTTCCCTGGGTACCAGTGGAGGCTTAAACACTTGGTTTGCGTGAGCCAAGATGGGCCAAGATGGGCCATCATGTGGCACCGGACAGAGAAAAAGGACAGATGGTTTTATAATCCCTGTGGGCACAGAAAACCAAACTTTACTTTTGCACTTACACTTAAAAAAAAATATGGATGAGGAAATTTTACTATGATTTTAATATAATTAATCTATCATGACAAAGTTGTTTTATGTCGCTTAATGAGTGGCCAGATGATTCAGCTTGTAAAAAATAATGAGCACAACACAGAATGCAGAAAGCCGCAAGCTGATTGTCTGAAAGCGATGCGCTCCTGGGCAAGAACTTCAGTAACATGGCGGGCAGGAGATGACGGTGGGCAGCAGTGTGCTGCAGAAGAAAAGAGAGACAGAAGGAAAAGTGTATCATTTCTGGTCATGGGAGAAGAGACAGTTGTCCTGTTTAAGAACAATGAGAGTAAGCAGAGTACAGGAATATTTTGAGAGGAAAAATGGTGACCATGAAACAAATACAACCATGTATGTGAGATGAAGTAATAGCCACAAAAGGCTTTTCACTCCTTTGGGAGAAATTAAGTAGAGGGAGCCAGCCTGTTACATGCTACCATTATTAGGCTAAGAAGCTTTGCTTTTCTCTGAAACTTAGATTATCATGAGATACGAAAGGTGATGGTAAGACTGCTGGAGAAGGACTTTTTTTGTTAAACATGGTTTTCTAGGTGCTTCTCTTTTGAGATGTTAGATGGCATATCAAGCCTTGGTCTACAAAAGCCTTCTACTGTGACTTATTTAGAATCTTGAGCTACAAATGTGTGGTGGGAATAAAGGAGAAAATTTGACTTATCAAGGTTAAAATTGACAACAAGAAGCCATGAAGCTTCGAATATTACTAGATTATCAGATTCACAATTAATGGTGATCAAAAGTTGAAGACATAGATTAAAAATCAGTGCAGGCTTTTCACTAGTTACATTTCTTTTCTTCAGTGGGGAAAATTGTACCTTCTTGTTAGCAATTTGTGCTTAATTTCTTTCTAATCCCGCTACACCACTTGCTCTTGGTTTGGAAGGTTTATTTGTCATGTGACAGTGCACCACTAACTGGAGGCAACCACAACAGTCATTACGAGGGAACACATTAGAGAAGGGAACAGGCCGGGAAAAGGGAGGGAAAGCTCATTTTTTCCTGATTTCTTTTTGTTAACAAAGTGCACTTGAGGATCATGATTAGAATGTGTCGCAGGACTTCTAGAAGATGAGAATGTTATTGCAGACCTAACTCCAACTCTGCAATCAATAGTACTTCTGATGTGTAAGTAGGAGAAGGGTTGATTAGCACAGAAATTCACCTGACTGCTTAAGAAGCCCTCAGATCAGCCTGAATTGCAGAAGGGCAAGAAGATGTGTAACGAGGGTCGAAAGAAGTTCATAGACTCTCGGGCAAATGCAGGACACTCACAAAGTCTGATACGGTGTGATACGGTAAGAATGATGCTGGAAATACAAAGCTTGCTTCGCATCCTGGAACTCATCTTCCCACAGTGTCACAGTCTGGATTTGGTGACATGATTCTCTACAGTGATAGTGTTATTTCCAGTGACATAGATCTACGGATCAGGTTCCTTTACTAGATTTTCATTTCCTTCAGGGAAAGAAATGTATCTTTGTGTCTTCTAATCTTAACAGGTTACTCGTTATAAAGTGGGGAATTTAATACATTTTGATGAATAAGTGAACTAGTTCACACATATGATTACAAGGGAATCAGACACAGAGGGTGGACTTTTAAAAGCCATATATTAAAAAGGAAATTGACTAGCTGCTGGTTAGAAACAACAAGAAGTACAGATCTTTGGCATTTTCCATCTATATTTCTTGTCAATAAAAAAATTTTGAAATAAAGATATATTAAACCTAAATAAATAGGCTGGCTACTTAAGAGGAATAAAATGAGGCACAAGACAGTGACCTGATATAAATGACTTTAGGTTTAGATTACCCAAACTAACTGAAGTGTTTTCCATTTCACGAAATTTTATTCCATACATAGGACGACTGTGTAGCTTAAAATGGTATAATGGATGAGCTTGAGAAATAGTAAGTATTTTACCCATGGAGAATTTTAAGCAAAGACTGGATGCTGAGTTGATGGAGAGATAGCAGAGGAGAGGCAGCTTAGAGGCAATCAGATTGGATTATATTCAGATTCTTCCTCTTCAGCTCTCAAGTTCCAAGTATATAAGAATCTCTTGAACTCATGTTTGGAGTTTGGTTTGATGTTTTCAGATCTTTTAGGAAATGTAGTCTCTCCTGTTGATAATTCCTTTAGGATTTAAAATCATTTTAGTAGAATATAAACATGAATTTATATTTCTTTTCAACTAGTTGTGTTTTGATAAAAGTAGTATGAACTTTGAGTCAAATTTGGTATAAAATAGTACTTGTGGGCATAGAATATGTTTCATACATTGTTTGATTTCATCTTTGTTCTGTTTTGCCCATAATTGTGTAATTTTGAATAAGCTACCAGAGTTTCTAAATTTCAGTTTATTTGTCTGTAAAGTAAAAATAACACTTTCCTCATAGGGCTGCTGTGAGAATTAAATGAAATAATCCATGAAGCATTGACTAGCAAAAATCATGGTACAGAATAATTGCCTCAATAAAAGTGAAGGTCTGATTGCCATGTGTTGCCTCTCAAGTTTTTCAGCTGTGAAACAGAGGAAAGGAGAAACAACGTGCAGAATCATAGTTAAGATTTCACCACGGGGACGGGAAAGCATGTGAGACAGT
This sequence comes from Hystrix cristata, assembly GCA_004026905.1. Classification (NCBI taxonomy): domain Eukaryota; kingdom Metazoa; phylum Chordata; class Mammalia; order Rodentia; family Hystricidae; genus Hystrix; species Hystrix cristata. Next base: position 33,205 of record PVJO010009271.1, read on the forward strand.
GTCTGACTCAAGGCGGCAACACAGCAAATGCTGGACTCTGCTCTCTCCAAGGCCTTCAGGGCTGCGGGCGAGACTGGCCATGCGCACCTGCGTCTGGCCTTATCTGACATGATATATGCCCCTCTTAGTCTGTTCAAACACACATCTAGATGCCAAACCAGAGAGCTCTTGGTTTAAAGAGTGATTCTTAATGCTTCTCTAGGAGCTTTGAAACTCTAGGCGAAGGCACTGAAAGAAACAGCTCTTTCAAGCAACAGATGCGTGTGCATACACGCACAAACATCACACCCAGTTTCAGCTAGTTTATAGACTCCTGCAATCAGTACCTGGCATGCGGACTCCAAGCGGAACACCTTGGTCCACAGCACACCCCAGCTGTGCACGAAGACCACAAATAATCAAAGTGGGACCATCCATTGCCTGCTGCTATCTGGCTGTATGCATGTTGATCCTGTATTCATTTGAGTTACTGCTGTCGAGTTTAGTTTCAATGCTTCCAGAGAGCTCATACATAATTTTCACTTTAGAGCATGACTAATACATTGGGGTTCACAAGTGGGTTCCTTCATAAATACTGATTGACATTTAAATGAGATGAGGAAATCTTCGCTCTTTGAGAAATATCATCTAGGGTGTCAAGAAATAAAACCAAAATATCAATTTGTTTAAATAAGGGACTATAAGATCTGTAAGGGAGAAGTCCGGAACTCCAAATTAATAAACATAGAAAATAAATCTGTGCATATATATTCAGGTAATAACTTACCTAACTAAAGCAACAGAATGCAATTTTCCACTTGCCTGGTTTTGAGGTTTGATTGAGTCACGCTTTAAACTTCTCTCGTCTTTAGCTGTCACTGATCAAATTGCACAAGCTAAGCGCTCAGAGGCTTTTTAAAGATTTGGACAAAACTGTGGCTTTGTGAAATAGTTTTTTCACATTTCCCAAGTATTTTGCCCACACCAAAAAATAGCAGGCTTTTTAGGTATTCAACACTCTTTTTCCAAATCAGTGATTTTAAAAATACTACGAACAGATGTATCATTTATGATAGAAATAATAAATAAACAGAAGAGGACTACAGAACAAGTATATTCTCAATTGTTCAAAATGAAAAGTGTAATTTTACTAAAGTCACTTAATTAATGATCTCAATATAAGTCAAAACTTCACTTTTCTCATAGTATCTTCAATTTTGTGTAAGTTAATAGCATATCAAAGTTTCAGAGACAGTAAATTATCCATTATCTGCCTCAGGGGGTTATAAAATTCTGGTGCTTCATTTCAAAACGTATCCCCTGAGTGTATTAGACATATTGGTGCCTCGCACAGCTGTATTTTTTTTTCTTGTCCCTCCAAAAAGTGAGAGATAGAGAGAGAGAGAGAGAGAGAGAGAGAGAGAGAGAATATAGAAGGGAAAAAATGGGAACAAAGCTTTTGTAAAGAAGGAGGAGAAGAGGGGTTGAAGGGAGGGGAGGGGAATGGGAAAAAAAGAAGCAGCAAGGTATATCATGTACAGGTACAAATTCCCTATGATGAATGTTATCATTATGTCTATCTAAAATGTACCACTAACAAAAAAAACCTGACAGCTGTGAAGAGTGGGGTGCAGCACTCACGGAACCGCAGTGGCGGCCTGCTGCAGGCTCCAGCTCTCGCCCTTGCTCTGCCCCCGGGAATATTGAAAACACGGGGAACTGTGTTCCTCGCTCTGTGCTGTCCACCCTGGCCCTTCATTCTGCTGTTTCTTCAAAGCCTGTTAGATGACTTGTTTAGGTAGTTCTGACAAAAAAATAACATTTTCTGTGTGTTAGTCATTTTACTCTAGATCCTCCATATTCCCCGAAAATGAGGCTTCAAACAAAACTTCTGGAACATGACCTTGGTTTGTGCATAGGCGTCAATTTTTAATTTTTTAAAATTTGAAATGAGTAATATGATCCCCTACTCCTCATCTGTCCTCATTTCCCCCAATACTGACATCGTATGTTACCACAATACAATGACTGAGAACAGAAATTTAAGATTGGGACAATGCCCGTGAACATGTTGGAGATGGCTGTAGTTTGGGTCTTGAATACTCCTGGAAGTCTAAGTGTTACAGCTTGGCCCCAGGGCGGCCTTCCTGGGAGATGGGGTCTGGTGGACGATCTTCACAGGTGAACACCTTGTGAAGTGGATTAGAGGACTCCGGCCCTTCCTTATTCTTCCTCACCACGGTGAGAGTGGTTTTACTGTAGCACGTGCTCTCTGTTGCTGCCGCCTAGCACCCAGACCAGAGGCCGTGAAGCTGTGAGGCCACCTAGTCATACCACAGAACCCTTAAAACCCTGAGCCAAAAGAAGTCTTGTCTCTTTAGAAGCTAGTTATGTTTGGTGTTAGAAGTTTGACTAACACAGATCTTGAGTGAATTTTATTGTTTGTCCACTGTGACCTTTTCTAGGTTACAGGAGCACACCAAAGCCATGTGGTCTTTATCTCTCCTTAATCTGTCCTGGTCTAGAACCGTTACTGAGTCTCGCTGTCTTTCACCATCTTCGGACTTTGGAAGTTTACTGAACAATTGTCTTAAATGGTCTATCATCCTAGCCTCCCAGCATCCCTGTGCTCTTCTGCACAATAGGCTGTGTGTCCCCTATTCAAAATGTTTGGGATAAGAAGGGTTTCAGATTTTGAACTTGTTTTGGATTTTGGAATATTTGCATACATATGTGACATCTGGAGCTGGGATCCAAGTCTAAACACAAAATTCACTGTTTCATAATGTTATATGCTATAAAATTAATTTTATGCAAAATTTTAATGCCGCAACATTTTAACCAAGACCCATCACAGAAGTCAGGTACAGAATCTTCCACTTGTGGCGTCAGTCAGTGTTCAAAAACTTTCATATTATGGAGCATTTCAGAGTTTAGTTTTTCAAGTTCTGGATGCTCAGCCTGAATGAGGTTCTATCTCTCTCAGGTTGTTTGAGTAGTTTCACACATGAGGGTTTAGCTGGATGACAGCTGCAGATTCAAAGATGAAAATCAGATTTGTAATCTAAACTTATCCACATTCTTAAGCTCTGCAAAAAGAATGCAAAGTAGAATAGAGTAATAATGGTAAAAGGGAAGGTAGAATTAGTTTATGATAATAGTAATTGAGTAAAAAGATACAAATTTTAAAAAATAGGAAGTCAATAGATCAAATTAAAATATCTTTACATTCCATAATGCAATTCTTGCATGACTCGACAGAGAACAAAGGTCTTATTTATACATGTTGTGTATATGTGAAGAAATGCCATCGCTCATGTAAAAGATGCCTCATTACAGTGTGGGAGTCATGTGGTCAGGAGATTGGTATAAATCGTCCCGCAGTCCTTCTGCTGATCTGCTTGAAGGAATGAACTTAGATAAAATATCACAGTGTGCCTTCCGTTTTCAGCCTTTAAAATTTGAGTTAGCTTTTTTTGGTGTGGTTAAAATAAGAAATGTTCTTCTGCCATCTGGGGACAAGTGGGAAGGGGAAAAGTACTGCAATACAGGGATCCATACAACTCCCATTAATCGGGGGGTGTGTTTCGTCTGCCTCTCAGACAGGAACGAACCCTCGTGAATGGGTGCAATGAGGATGAAGAAAAATACGATATTAATACTTGGAGCTAGAAAAATGAAATTAACCACTCTAAGTTTATTTATTTTTTAAAATAGACTTACTTTGAAGAGGAGCCACTAATCGTATTCCTGGACTTGTGAGAGAAAAGTAGATTCCCCCTTAAACCTACTTTATTCTTTCATTTGGAAATGCTCTTTATGTAGTAAGGACTAGGTAATGTAGGTACATGGGTGATAATGAGAATGAAGAAAGGGAGAATTCACTCCTGGCTTAAAGCGCATGACAATAAGGTGATACGAACACAGGATTGAAAAAGACAAGCAAAGAGAGATTGGGTCAAATGAAAAGAGTGTAGCTATATAAGCATGTGCATTGAAAAAGCAATAACTTACGACTTACTGAGGGATTCTGCAGTCATAATACTAGCAGGGTCTTCTGCAGAGAAGTGTTCTGAAGTCATAATGTGACCAAAGTTTATAGAGATCGAAATGTGCTTTATTGATTCTGTGTACTTGCAAGTAGGTGACAAAGTGCATTTGCTATCTGAGATACAGCCGGATGGCTCCACTCAAGGCAAAATTATAGAGCACACAGAAGGAAAGCCATTGTTAAAACTAAATTCCCTTGATGTGGTCTTAAATTCTCTGAAGACTGTGACATAAGCTCACAGGATTTTACGATTGAAAAAACTCAAATGTAAGATAATGTAAAAGGTTCTTGTCAATAACTGTTGCGGTTTGAACCTAAACTCTCCCGCGACCATTTCATGAGCTCAGAGGCGCGGTTTGGAAGGTGGTTGGATGATGAGATCTGTAACTCCACCGCTGAAGTCATAATTTGCTGGCATTACTGGACGGTAAGGGAAACCTAGGAGATGGCGCCCAGTTAAATGTAGTGAGTCACAGGTCGCAAGCTGAGTGTACTTGGTCCGTGGCCCTTTCCTCTTTGCTTGCCTCACCCTACTTTTCTGGCTGCCATGAGGTGAGGTGAGAGCTACCATGTTCTGCCCCACCTCAGGCCCACCGCAAACCAGTCAACCAAGGGCTGAGACCTCCAAACTGTGAGCCAAAATAAATCATTCCTCCCATGAAGCTGTTTTCTCAGAATGTTTGTCACAGTAATGGAATGCTGACTGGCATATCAGGTCAAATGCAACCAAATGAAAAGTAATTCAAAAAGTAACACTTGACCAAACCTAACCTAAGTCTGCTATTATGATTAAGTAGGTTCCCTCTTTACTACCTTTTGTGCCTTCTTCATTCTTACACTTTGCACTTACATTGACGTGTTTGCTTTCTCTCTACCCACAATAAGAAGCAAAGGACAAACTATGATATAATGTTGTGAAAATTCAACCAATATTTTGAATGTGCATTGAGTTTATAACCTAACAATAAAAAAAATTAGAATTGACTATTGTGGTCAAGTTCAAAGTCAAGCTTCTAGTAGTGTCTCCTATAACTTTTGCTTAATGTGAATGTCAAATACGGACTTTGAGTCCAATTTAATTTGCATTAGCTTGGTAAATTTATTGTCATTTAAATACTTTCTTCAAGAAGTCCCTATAGATAATGATGAAAAATTCTCTCTACACAGCCAAGAGACAGTCTGAAACAGCCTACACATTCAAGTCTACTTTGCTTGGATAATAGGCCGACTCCAATTTAATAAAGGTCCCTCATTGTTTATTTTTTATTAATGTCCTATAAAAAAGAAAAATCCATGTGTAGGGACTTGCTCATAATTAGAGCTCTGGATTGAGTATTAAATACGTTATTTTATAAATAATGCATTTTAACTGACTTCTAAACTAGATCTAAAATATGCTTCATTAATGTCACTTTATGTACTCCTGGCTCTCAGTTTTAACCTTTATTAAATATTTCTTAGTCAAAAACTTGTACTTTTGTTTTTTAAAGAAGAGATATTACAATAAACATCTAATATAATTATCAAACTTAGTAACTTTATCCTGTATTTTGGTTACCACAATCATATAAGCTTTGAGGATAGTAATAATATGTTGAAGATCCAGATGAAGATATTGAATAAAATTAGGCATGACACCAAGAATTATCTTTCAAAATGCAACACCACTATTTGCTTGAGAGCACAGTAAGTCAAATAGACTGAGCTTTGTTACAGGATGCTGGCTGGTATGAATACAGTTCAGCTGGTAATACCTGGGCTTGAGGTTGACTTGCCAGGGTTAGCTCTTCTACACACGAGGCTAGACTGTGGATCACCACTTCGTTTGGATTCTACTCTTTTTCAAATAATATTTCTTCTGTTTCAATTTACAGCCATCCCAAGGGACATAACATTTCAGCAGAAAACGCCACCTCTAACTCTATCCAGCACTATGATAGCAACTGAAATTAGCGTGAGAAGGTTTATGGAGAGAGAGAGAATATCGTGCGAGTGTTTGTGAGTTATGAGAAGTACTGAAAGCGAAAAGTTAAGATCCTTTATTCCAAGAAGGTCTTGGTTCCATGAGGGCTCAAATTTCCCAAGAATTTGAAGAGACAAAGGCATAGAGGATAGAGAGTCTATTGTAACCGGGCAAGGTGGGCAAGTTCTAGAGCAGAAATGAAAGACAGCATTGAAAAATTGATAGCATGTGACAAAGATAGGAAGAGCAATCAAAAGTTACGTTTTTAGAAATTAGAATAGCATTTCATAAATACTCTTGTAATACCTGAATACAACTAATTTTTAGGGTTTCATTCTTTTCTCAAACACTTAAATTGAATTTGACTTTGAAATATTCTGTGTTGCGCTAATGCAGTTAGACTAAGTGTACTTAGGAAATGTTGATCTCTGGGCTCCGTCAAGTTTCCCCTCCTGGGACCCTGTGAGCACAGGCCCCGTCTGGCAGAGCCTTCCACAAAACCGCAGTCTTGGCCTCTTCTATTTCTACCAGTGAGCAGAACCTGGTGTGCGGTCCATGACTGAAATCTACGCCTGAGGCACCAAGAATCAAATGTCATCACCGGTGCAGGCACATTGCACAGACTGAAAGCATTTGGCAAAAGGGACACTGTTCAACGTGCATTTGTTTCCTCTGTCCTTGTTTAATAATATATGGCTTTCAAGAACTCCTGAAATGCTTCCTGCATGCTATTCTGAGCTTTGCCCATCTGCATACAATGCCACGGGTGATAACTGGACCTGTGCCTGATGACCCGTTACCTGGTGTCACCCATCACGAACTGCCGTGCACCGGGTCACAAGCAGAACTGCAGAATGTGGATCCCACATCTTGGAGGAGGTAGCTGCATCGTGGCCTCCCTGTAAGTACACCCTGCTATGTAGAGAGTACAAGGCAGGAAAAGACAGAAGAAAGCACTTGGCAGTGGTGGGGATGGCGGCCAGGATCTGCACACCACGAGGATGCTGGACTTTGCTTTACTGAGTTTTGCAAACTGATACAAAACCAGGACCCCACGTAATAGCCTGCTTTCCCGGTCCAGGTGCCTATGTTTATTGTCTCCAAATTTCTTCCAGCAAGTTCGGATTTGTGCATTACAGGAGGGTATTGTTGAACAATATTTCCAAACCAATGCTATTAGCTCTTAAATTGGGGGTTGAAATCACAGTCAAGAGGAGACAGTTGGGGGAGAAAGTTCAACATTTTCAATAGAGCCCTCAAGAGCGTGCTGCTTTCCCAAGATGTTATGACTTTTGAAAAAGGGTTTCCAGAGTCAGATTATGTGTCTTTGGGAAGAGAACAAAATGTAGACAGAACTTAATTGTGGGTGGGAGAAGTAATGGTACACCGGGCTGCCGTGTGGATGGAACATTTCGTCCTTGCTCAGCACTAATGATTTTCATGCGCCTCCACGCTTCCTTTCCTGCTTGCGTGACTAAGATGCCCAGAATTCAGTTAAGGCTAATTGAGTTAAATAAGTTTCCTATCCAAATAATATTAAAGTAAAGATGTATGGTACAAAAAAAAATAGGACCTGCTTTGTAAATCTCTATTTTAAGCCCGAGGGGCAGCCTGATAAAATTTATTCCTGTCTGCCTTCCTTCTACGTTTGGGAAAAGAAATCATGTTTTGCAGAGCAGTGTGCTCTGTGCCGTATGCTCCTATCTACTTTGTCACGTTGGCTAGCGATCCTGGAATTCTGTTTCCAAACATCTGAGCACTTCCTCCGGCTGTGGTGGCTGCCAGGTCCCAGCAGAGTCAGGGGAAATGGAAAGAGCTCTGGGAAGCAGCCTGCTGAGGACATGGCTAATGAATGGAGTGAACTTGGAAAAGTATTCATAATTAAAAGCTTCACTGGAAAGCAAGATGAGCCCATTCACAGAACTTGGGCTCTGTAGCCCTCAGCAGGCGTTGCTTCTGAAAAACAGGCTTTTGAACCAATGCTTGCTAGTATGTGATGTGAATGTTCCATTTCATGGTGATATATTTTTTCTCCGTTATGAGAAATGAGCTGCTTCGGAAGCGGAGAGAATAACCTATACTTGTCTGGTGCTTTCATGTTTCTAAAATGAACTCGTTGGAACTGGTACCTGCAGCATGGAGTGAAGTTCCAGTCAGGGCTGCCGGGTGTGCTAAGCGAGCTGCAGACTGAGTGTGTCCGAGAAGCATTATTCACGTGGAAGACCACATTTCTGTTTTTCCTAGAGTTGTGACGTACAGTAGCTTTAGTCAGAACACTATTTTACTAGGACGTGTTTGGGTCATTTCCCATTTATTTTTCCTTCTGTGTACCAGGCCACCTCTCCCTGTTGTCTTTGAGAAGTCACTGAAATCCAGACTCAGGCCACGTGACTGTTCACGTGGAAATAAGTGGCTTCAAGGCATCTCTTTCTCCAACAATCGATGGAATTGTGGATACAAAATCGCTCTCCTCTTGTCAGTGCTCAATAAAGTAGCAGTGTCTGGACTGCCCTCCAGGTAGGGTAATTTATTCCTTGTGTTAAAAAAGTGCTCGGAAAAGTTAAGTGTGAAATTTTAGGGTTCTCCTCCTAGATGGTGAATGTGCCAAATTACATGAGGCACTGCAGGAGATTTCAAACTTGAGAAACTGAGTACGGTGGCTACATATCTAGCGTGCTGCGTCTACCAGCAGCATTACAGATTTTTGCGATTCCATTGTTAAAAGGTCTCTGTGGCTGACATACTCTTCAGTATTTTTTTTGTGAAAACTCCAGATAGGATTAATTTTAAAAGACATACATTTCAGGGTACACAATATATTTTTATATAACTCGGTAAACAATAGTGACTGGGAGGAAATTTATAATTTAGGAAGATGTTTGCATTATATGCTAAAATAATCAAAAACTATCATTTTTCACAGGAGTTCAGTAGAAAAATAGAAGTGATAGACTTTGCTGTTGACGGGTCATTTTGTAATTCCATTCGTAGGTGGTTTAAGTACACAATTGCCGTTATACAAAAGCAAGAAATGAGTTGAAGCCCAAAACTGCCCTAAGGAATTATGATAGCATATTGGGAACTGTATACATTTACATATTATATATACATAGAAATTAGTTATATATTAATATGAGTAGCATAATTAAATGTGTTCTAATACAAACACAATTAAATATATATAATTTATAAAAAACATATACACATGGAATATATAGATCTATATCTGACACATCTGCTTTAAGTATTTCCCTTTGTGTTTCTGTGTTCTACTAGCTCTTCTCGGGTAAAGTATTTCTATTTGCTTATGAATGCTCATTCGATCGTCTGTGTTCTTCATAAGATCGTGGGCTTGATGAACAAAGGGACTGAAAAACGCATGCCCAGGGAGACTCTCTGGATTAAATTTTGGCCCTGGTATTGCAAGCTCTTTGACCTGGAACAAGTTATTTAATACGACTATGTGTTGGTTCCCTCATCTTTAATAGAGAGAGGTAATTATTGTACACGTATCATAATGTTACAGTGAGAATTAAATGGCATTTAAATGTTAAAAGACAGAAAAAGGGGCACCTGATAGATCCCGAGAGTTTAATATCTGCGTATGAACACCGTGTATTTCCAGCACACTCTTGAGCATTGTGGTTTCATGACAGAACTCAGTAACCGTTTGCTGAATTCATCATATTCTCTACTTAAAAGGAATGCTTAGGATGTAGGTAGGAGGAGACAAGGTACAAAAATACTTTATTGCTGTCCTCCAAGAAGTTACGATGCCATTAGGAGAGAAGAATCTTTAATTATACATTATGTACATCACCAGAAGATACGGTAAAATGTGACAAGTATACGTAGAGAGAGTAAGTTAGACAGACACAGCGGTGGGGTCTGAAGAGCGTTGCTGAAGAGCAGCGCTGGGATTACCCAGGAGTGTGGCCGAGACAGGACCGACACAGGCGCTGATCGGCTTCCTCCACAGCACCCGCTGGAGCAGCACTAGACAGCGCGTGTGCATTATTTGTGGTAGAGAGATTCTTCGTGCACCTTTTATGTTACTTCTGATAATTCAGACTGGAAAAACATATTTTCCTCCTTTGAAATTTTGTGAATTTTGAATTGCTAATTAATGAATATTATGCCCAATTTAAAATCTGTATCACTAGAGGGAAGGTCAGGAAAAGGAGAGAGCAACAAAGATGGGAGTTATTAAAGTGTGTTTTGTTTCATTTTCTTCTTCTTCTTTTATGAAAGGAGACGAGTGGTAAGCAGTTTTCTGTAACCCCGCTAGACACCAGCCTTTTCAAAAAGTTAACCAGACTTCTGGGATTTTCCTCGTACATTTATCTTCATACTGAGCAGGAGCACAGAGTCACCAGTGTGCTTTTGTTTATTATGCTCATCACTGTCTTTCAAGGCCCTGAAGCTCACACTCTAAGCCCACTTAGTTTGCACAGCAACAGCGAGAAAAATTTCTTCAGCACGGTCTAGCGAAATTTGTTCTCTCTTGAGCTATCTGCCAAATATCAACTAAAATAAAATACGTGGGTGGTTTCAAGGTTATCTAAATAGAACAGTAATTCTCTTTAAAATGCTTATTTTTCCATTCAATTTGAATAAATTAACAAAAGTATTAAAAGCATGCTCAGAGCAGGAACAAAAACATGTCAATAAAGTACACGATTGAAAAAACAAAACCCAAAATGTACACAGATCTGTTGTTAGAGAGGCTTGGTAGGTTTGAGAAACTGAAAAAAGAGCAGGTATTTGGGGAGGATCATGGGAAAACGGGGAGATCTGGAGCACGAGGAGAGGCTGGCAATGTCTGGTCACAAAGGCCACACGGCACACATCAAGTAATTAAAAAAACTTAGTCAAAAATATTGAAAGGCTATTTTTAATTTTTTATTTTAATATTTTTTAAAAGTGCCTAAACAAAATGCTGAATCACTGAAGAACACAGCCGTTAGAACAGAAATAAGATAAATTAGTTCACTGTCACTCATTATTTATTGTAAGTTCAAAAGTTTTAACACATAAAATTAGTGAGTTACATAATTGGAAAAAAAACAAAGTTATTATTATTTTAAATTATGACCCAATTTTCCTTGCAGTAAGATGTTATCAGAATATTTTAAACAAGTTCTAATTTTTTAATTGTGCTAGCTGCTATGTGCAAAATTATTTTAAGAATAAAAATGGAAATGGTACAATCAGTTAGCAGGCAGATCTGTTGGGTAAGAATTGGTTATGCTGGACTTGTGACATCAATCAAGTTGGAAAAAATGCATGAATTTAAGATAGATTTGGGGGTTATAATCAATATTGTTGGAGCAGGTATTGGAGGATGAGTGATAGAAGGATGGGAATGAATTTCAGTTTTATGGATTAGGAGTTTGGTTAATCATGATACTGTTCCACTTGCTAATTTGGAGAAATCTAGGGGAGATGAATGTTTCAGAGAACAGTCAAGAGTTTCTTTGGGGGCACATTATGAAGCGATACAGGAATGAAACTTCAGCTTGCTGATGACATACTTGAATGTATAAACTTACTGTTGAGAAGTTTGATTTAAACATCTGAATTTGAGAAACATAAATATGTAGATTACATTTAATACCACAGAATATAATGGAACACTTAGGAACAGGACAGAGTCTCACACACACACACACACACACACACACAGTCCACACCAACCACCAGTCAGAGGAACATGTAGCACAGGCAGGAATAGGAGGAGGCTGAGCTAGTACTCGCTACTGAAGCCAAGACAGAACATCTATAAGAAAGGAGGAAATTGTCAACAAGATAAGAATAAAACTATGTTTTTTTCAATTTTGTAACGTGTATTTTCAGTGATAATTTTGAGAAGAGTTGTTTAAATTCAGTAACGGAGACAGCTAAATAAAAATGGTTGGAAGGACACAGGAGGAGAAAAATAAGAGAATGTGAACAAATTTAGCTTAAAAAGTAGACATGTAGGATGGTAGATGTTGTTTCATGTCCTGCAAAACATGTTCTATTAATATTATTTTGTATTTTTGTTGTTGTAACTAATGCGGAAACTTTGCTGGAATGCTTCTGCTTTTTCCTATGCTGATAGATGACCTTGGTTTTTAATGATCAGTTTCTGTGTATTTTAACGGTGGTGTTGTAGGAGAAAATGATACACACCTACCACAGGTGTGCAAATTAAGAATACCAAAAACTCATCTCAGGATCAGACTTCCCTCTGCTGAATTCCATCAACACACCATTAATTTCAAGGATAGGTTCCTACAATATTTGAGGTAGACCCCAGATTTAATTTGCACAGAACAGTCCTTAGAATTTGATTCTATTTTTTAATCTTATACTATGTCATTTCAATGTATTTTGAAAAGTTTCACCCCTTCCTCCTGGTTACCTTGTGTTGCATTAATTCTGTGACCCTGCAGTGTGAAAAGAAAATGTAACTGCTTGTACAACATATAGTTAACTACTCACAAACTTATATGCCTGTAAAAGAACCTTAATTAAATTCTTCTCTAAGAATTCCTGTTATTTGCACTCTATAAAGCCATTTAAAACCTTTTCCAGTCAGTCTTTAATTTATCATACTCCTTACTCTCACACACAGGCATACACATATGAACGGGCTCTTCAAAATAAGCTATAAAAGATTAAAAACAGTTACCATATTTTGAATTTACTATCACTCAGAACCACAACTCACTGTTTAATCACCGAAGGGTAACTTCCACGGTCATTCCGTAATAAAATACAGCGTTCTCAGTATCCTGCTAAATTATCTACCTATCGAAATTCTCATCTACATCAGGACTAACTGTCCACGCAGTAGTTAAACTGGGGACTGAAAAAGTATTTGCATCACATTCTAATTCTTTGAACTGTTGCTATATTTTTAAAATAGTTTTATCTACCCGTGTTACGCTGATCCTCTCACTAACTCCAGGTTTGGGGACTGTTCTTTCTAAGGTCAGAGAAACGCCCAGTGGGGGCCGCTGAGAGAAGAGTTTCACAGCAAGGCCGGGTGCTGGCTGCATAAAACCAGATTCAAACGTGGGCTAAGAGCCATCGCAGTCAATCCGAATTTCACCATCACCCCAAAACTCTAGACGGCTGTCAGTTTAGATGACTACACGTCATGCTTCGTCACCTGTACGTACTTTATCCGTGTTCTTTCTCTAATAGGTCTTTGGGCTCTCTGCATACTCTTCCAACGAAAAACCATTAAGTGACTTTGAGTATGATCTTCACCTCAGAAAACAACTGTCAAAGCGGTTTTCAAATTACTTTAGACTTGAAAATATGCTAAAAAAACCACATCTATAGGTCAGTTCCATCTGCAAGGCGATGCTGCTTGTATTCTATCTGATATCGTACTTCTTTACTTGCAGCTTTCAGCCTGAGTCTTTCCATACATGCAGAAAAAATTAAAAATATGGAAATTTTGTTAGCATTTCTTCCCTTTACTGCTGTCCAAATCTTAATAGTGCCATCCTATTTTTTTCAGATCTTTCACGTACTGACTGATTTTAGATTTGTAAAACAACAGATAGGAGAGGAATTCAATTTAAATTGTGAGATAAATTGTAAAGTAATAAATCATTCTGAGGGGCTCATGCATTCAGGAGGGCTAGCACATGCGCAGAAGTTCACACTTATGCCAAATGCAATGCTGCCTATTAAAAAGTGTTGTTGCCGGGGTCGGGATAGCCCAGTGGTAGAGTGCTTGCCTAGCCAGTGAAGGCCCTGAGTTCGATCCCCAGCATCCCCACAAAGTGTCGTTTCATGTGTGGAATAGTTAGATGCAACAGGGGTACAGAGAATGGCTTTTGGTCTAAAGTCACCCATTGCAATCTGAAGCAAATCAAGAGTGACTAGAAATAAATACCAGAAGACAGTGGAACATAAATTTTTAGTAGAACTTTGTGAAGATGACGATTTTTACTTTTCAGTATTTCTCTTTATTTGCTTATTGCTCATTATCTTGGTTAGTGTGCCCATATCACTTATGTAAGCAAAGTTAGGCCATGTCAGGGAGTGATAATCAGTGCTTAAATAACTAGCATCCTACAATTTTTGAAGTATAGTCAAGTACATATTTATAATCTACATTTATTTTGTGTACATAGTATATATTGGCATGTTGTATTTAAATATTGTAATAATTTTAGCTTATATTCTACTAGAAAATACTGAAATTTATTATGATGCACCTAACAAATAATGAGCATCAAACCAATTTCAATTGTATTTTTTCTTTATAACTTCATTTAGCAAGAACATAGTTTTGTTCTGATACACTGTAGTACATACAAAAAACATTTATGTTATATAAGTTATTTCTACAAAAAGCAAATAATTACATCTTCGTTTTTGAACATTTTATAGGATTTACACAGAATTCTTAGCAATATCAAATGTGCAGTATTTCTCAGAATGCCTAGTACATGAAGTTTTAGGAGCCCTAATATAAACTTATTCAGGCTTTGTTATGCTAGTCATGATTTATTTCTGTAACAGTACTCCTGCATTTAAAATTTGTGAAGGGCCAGGAAGTAGAAAATTTACTGTCTTTTTTCCACATATCAAATTTTATCGGAGCAGTTGCAGGTGTACTTTGAATCTGGGAGAATATAAATTAAGTTGAGAATGTCTTAGGTTTGGATTCAGTCAAGTGTAAGTTTTACTTATATTCTTTAAGGAAATGATTTCGCAAATAGTTGTCATCTGAAGAGACAATCAAAGACTATAGGGCAAAAAAAGGAACTTAGCTTACAGTTAAGTTGTTGCTACTTTCTTCAGTGTGGGAGTGGCTCCAGGAGCTCCTGACCTCCTACCTAGGGTAATAACGTGAAGGTACCAACTCACAGGTTTCACCACAGAGCGAGTGTGTCCCACCACATCAGTCATGAAGTACGAGGACAAGCAGAAGAAACAAGTGTTTAAAGACATAAGCCTATAAGAGAAACTGAGATTTTTTTAAGCTTACAACTCAAAATGTATACACGTATAAATAAAGATCAAAATAGAAGATAGAGAAATAGGAAGTAGGGAGAAGTTCTATTAATTCCTCAAATTTTCTATTCTATTGTTCAAAAATATTTCAATTTATATGCTAACTTGTTTCATTTATAAAATTAGATTCACTTAGTTCATTGAAATGAAAGCTTCATTCTACTATCTGCTTCTTTTTGGTAAGAGAAAGTTTTTTTTTTTTTTTCTCTGACTGTAGTCTGAGTAACACTTTGGCTATTCTTTTAAGATTATGGTACATTATGAATCAACTATTGCAATTCTTTAATTATTTTGCTATGAAAATTTATTTTTTCAAAGAAGTAGAGTTTTTTTAAATACTTTCTTTGTTGATACCTACTTCTATTTCATTTAAAAGAAAAAGACATAATCCTAAAGCAGGTCTATAGAAAATTATTCTAATCATTAAGTGTGAAAAACCATACACAGAGAACTTTATTGTCCCTAACACCTGATCCAATGAGAGTTTTCTCTTGCAAAGTATAATTTGTTCACTATGATAAATATATTATGCATAGTTTTTGTTTTTGATAAGAGTTACATGAAATAGAATTTGTCATGCTTTCAAGGAAATGCGTACCAATACTGAAAGATTTCAGACCTCTATACTTTATTAACTTCAAATATCAATAATAACAAAAATAACTGATTTCACTTAAACCTCATAAAGGAAAGCTGAACAATAGTTCCATTATTTACAGAAGTTGATACTACAAAATTGTTGCCATATAAAGAAGAAATTGAAGAGTAATATGTTAACATAAAACTAAAGGAAGAATATTTTGTGAATGGTAGCTGGTTAAATAATACATATTTTTCCTAGATGTTATGATACTCTTATATTTTCAACTCTTCTGAACACGGGCTGTGTTATGATCTCTTTTCTGTTTTAAACGTGTATTCATTTTTATACTTCATTTTGTGTTTGTATTTGTCTTTTTTTTAAGGGTTCTCCTCCCCTAGCTTTATCTTTTCTCAAATTTCCTTGAAGGGTTATATACTGGTTAAGGTATTCTGGAGAAAAATATGTTCTATGTATATCTCATTGTATGACTAGCAGTTAGAAGTAATGAACTAGATTTCTTTCTTTTCTTTTTTTTTTTTTGAACTAGATTTCTAAATGACTATATGGATGAGTTTTAAGGACACCACCTTCAATGGATAAATTTCTCCAAATTAAAAATAATTATATACATTTTGGAGCCCCCCTACACAAATACAGACAGTTAGCCCATTTGAATTGTTTTCCATGAAAGGAATGATAAATGGGGGAAATAAATGAAGGTATAAAACATAAGTTTTATGGTAGCTTTCTAGGAATTTATAACCAATATTTTTTCAGAACCTGAGAAGAATGGTTAATTCATACCCTTTCATCCAATATTAGAAAGCAAGAGACTAAAAACAGGTTGATTGTTTATCATGAAAACAAATATTTATAGATTTCCACAGATACCCTACATATTGTCATGCTAATTATATGATAGGAATAATTATTCATTGTTCTTTCTATAAAATTATGAAATCTGTGATAGTGATAAGTAACTGACTTTAAAAGTGCACAATTAAAATAATGTATATGGTTCACCTTTCTCTCTCTTGCCTTACATTATCATAGTTCTAATATCAATTCTTAATTACTTTCATTACATTTTTCTCACATTTTGTGTGATCCATTCCTATCACAGGATTTACAACATAGGTCATTTAAATTCTAGAGCTTCATGAATAAATGCTTTATAGGCTGAAATTCAACAGGAGCAAAAGTATTCTGAAGTGTTCTTCTTAGCCTAGATATTAAGATCAAAATTATTTGCCAAAAATCAAAGAACTACTTGGAAGCCTTCTTCAATTTACAGCCGAGTCCTGTTTGCCTCCATCTTAACACTCACCATCTGTATCCAGTTTCACCTTTTGATAAGTCTCTTGCATTTTTCCCTGTTTTTCTCTTGTTGCTATTATTTTTAACCACTCTAGGGACAGATATCTTTTCAAAATAAAAATATGATTAAAATAATCCATGTAACGTCATTACTTTCTAACATCATCATTTTACCTATAAGTGCACTTTTAAAAGTAATACCCTTTTGGAACTCCTTTTTTCCAAACTTGCATCATTGATTTTACTGTCCAGGTGTTTATATCAAAGGTCTCTTGTTCCTCAGTTACGTTTCGATTTCATTTTGTCAGTATTGATCATGGTCTTCTTTGCCCCAGAAGACACTTTTTCTTAACAATCTTGTATCATTTGCCTGGGTTGTATCTATTAATCTTTTGCTACTGCAACTGGAGTGTAAGTCCTGAGACATACACTGTGTCTTATCTATGTTTTCTGTATTTTCTTAGCATAATGTCTGCTGCTAAGTCGGAACTTGATAAATATGCTATACACAGTGATGAGTTAATGAATGAGACAGCCCACAATTCTTTCAGTGACAGAATGCATAATTGCTATTATTTTGTACAAAGAAATACTATTCAGTTTTGAAAAGAAATTATTCACATGTTCAAATGATTACAATTATGAGCCAAAATTTTAGACACAAATGAACATAAGTTATAATATCATTATAATTCCATTTACATTGTTGAGAAGAAAAGCTTTCCCTCTCCCCTTGTGCTTTCAATGATGGGAGCCTACAAACTAAACTGAAGAAAGATTATTGAGAGAGAGAGAGAGAGAGAGAGAGAGAGAGAGAGAGAAAGAGAGAGAGAGCGAGAGAGAGAGAGACTGGTGTGCATGCAGGAGCTAGTAAAGAAAGTAAAGAAACATCTAGTTAAATGACTAAAGTTAGAGGTGTACACGAGGCATGTTCGAAATATATGGGCTATGTTTAAATTTAAAAAAAATTACAGTAAAAACCTCATTGTCAGTAGTCTCCTTTAAAATACTTCCCTTCGCTTAGAACATGCTGTGCCCTCGTTCTTGCCGCTTTCTGAAGGAGTGCCGGATGTCCTCTTTCATGAGTGTCTCTGTGAGCTGTGATAAAAGGGTGAATACCACAGTCCAGCATTATCCAACAGAAAGGCGGGCTTGTAAAAATATTACGGTGCTGTCCTTGTCTACCTTGTTCACTGGATATGGCGCCGTGTGACCTCTGGCTCTTCCTCAAAGCCAAAATGACCGTGAAAGGTAAATGTTTCGAAGGGATTCTGGGCATTGAGGCGGCCATGGACCGGAAGACACTCATGAAAGAAGCGTTCCAGCACCGTTTCAGAAAGTGGCAAGAATGGCGGGTAAGTGTGTTCGCAGCGAGGGGAAGTTTTTTGAGGGGGTTAATGGCAAAAGCTATAATAAGTTTTTAAAATTTAAACATTCATGGTGTGTTTCAATTATACGTCTGTTTGATAAATGTATCCATTTGATAGGGAAACACAAGGAAAGCAAAGGTTTCTATAGGAATAAAAAATATGTTTCTACGCAACAATAATTTTTAGAACAAACTGGATATAGGAAAGTTTTCTTTTTTTAACTGCAGGTGGCCTTGCTCTTTGCTTCTTCTTCATAGCCACAAACTGCGCCCAGAAAGAATATATGGTAGCTGCATTCCCCAGAAGCTGCTACTTTCGGTTAGATGAGAGAAGCTCCAAGAAAGCTGCCTTCTGTATCTGTCCCATCTCAGCTATCTTGAGTGTAACGTAATCTTCATACCAACTCAGTGGTTCCACGAGACTCTGCACAATATGAAGTTAAAAAAGTAGCAGTCAGAAGAAAAGAGGCAAACTTGTAGAGAGAGCAGTCACAATGCTGGCTACTTGGAGGATAACACGTGACTGCAGGGGGTGAGGTGGGGGATGGGGATGGGTTCTCATTCTTCTTCTGGAGGGTGGTTACTGTGGTGCATTCAAGTTGTGGTAATTTCTTAAGAGTGATTACTTGTTGGGATATTTTACCAATAAATTTCCCTCAGGAAGAAAGAGTAAATGAATGATTTTTGCTTTATAATAGAAAGTGATGATCATTACTCGGAGAAGCAGTAGAGGAGAAATTACGGAAGTCTGTATTCAGAAGTGTGTGTTTAATGTTACCATCTTCAAAACCAAACTCGAAAAGATTGTAAATGACAGATTTCTGAAACTCGCTGACCAAAGGACAGAAACTATTCTCCTGCCTCTGGGATGTCGATGAGGCTCAGATACACAGGACTGGATATTCACCTGGCTCTCCACCTGAAAGTCACAGAGAACTGGCGACTAGCTCCCAAAATGAATTCCTCGTCTCTCTCTCACTGGCCAGTCGTGTCACTTGTGTTTCTGGATTCGATAAATGGAACCATCGCTTTCCGCTCCCCAAGCCAAGGCCCAGGAGTCGGGCTGCAGTCATTCAATTCAAGCAATCATCCTTCACGTTCTTTTGATCATTCAAGTGTGTCTACTTATCTCCAGCTCCACCACCTGATGCAGCTCTGAGCATCACAACTTCCTCCCGTACGGCTACAGCAGCCACCCAACCGTTCTACTCGATCTGCTCTGGTCCTCTCGCTCAGCTACTGTTTACAGTGCAGACAGCATAATCTTTCTTAATGTCTCCAGGGAACCGAACAAGGAGTTATTTGAAGAATCACTCCCTTGAGGCGAGTTACATGAGGAAAATAAAAGGTAAAAAGGAAAATATAAGCATCAAATTTCATACACGCCACAAAAATTAGGAAAACATAGACAGAAACGATCTCAGATTAGCATTCAGGAAGGGAGACTGTGTTCTCAGTGATTCATATTAACACATGGATTTAAATTTAAAAATAAATGTTCATTTTCAAACTGAAGAGTCCCACTTGGCTCTTTTGTATAGCAAAGACTAAAAATCACCAGACATTTTTCATATATTAAATACACTGAATTTGTGCTTCTGAAATTTTGATGAATGTGAATTTAAACACAGATATAATATACCTTAGTAATTTTATCCAGGCAATACTTAAACAGAAAATTTTAAAAGTCAGCACGAATATCTATGAGAGAGTACATCATTTTAAAAATTCTCATGAGTAGTGACATGAGTAAAACCCACTTTTTCAGAGTACTGAGTGGGAAAATCAAAGGCCACCAGCTGATGGAAGAAGGTTGTAACATGACAGGGTAACATAACAATTGTCATCAACTCTCAAATAAGGAATACTTAATTTTGTATTTTCCTAAAGATAGTAAAATTTTTATATTACAAGCATATATGAAATTTTATCCTTTTGACTTTTCAGTGTATTATATAACACTGAGTTTTAGAGAATATTTTCCAGTGGTTACGACTACAGTAAGAAAAATGGAAGTTTCACCTCAATATGTAAGGAAATCCGTGTCCGTATCCAGGCCCGTTATAACTTTCTCTCAAATTACACAAGTCAAATCCCCTCTCAAAACATAATAATGAAATCTAATTTGTGCAAGGAATAAAACATTCAGTCCTAAGAATACCTGAAAGTTAATTACTGTCATCCTGACTGGACTGAGAGATGCCAGGAGATCAGTGATGCATGCGCTTGGGTATGTCGCCTTGGGATTGACCGGGTGGATCGTGGGGCTGTGACTTTGGGGACTCTGTGACCTTGCCTCCGGTCCTTTCTTCTCTTCTCTTCTTCCTCCTCTCTCTGCTTCTGGCTGCCCCTGTCCATGCCTCTGCCATGCTGTATCAGCTGACTGCAGACTGAAAACTCCGAAAAATTGAGCCAAAAATAAATTCTTACTACTTTAAATCGTGTATATTAAGTACTTTTGTCCCAGCAACAAAAATGTGACTAATGCAGAATTTAATATACCTGTGCTAACACAAATCATGTTGAAATTTTCCAGTTTCCTGAAAACTAAATGACATAAAATACAGTGAAAAAAGCAATGAGTGAAACATGATAGAATTTGATATTTTAAACTTGTCTTATTTTCCATATTTATTATTTTAGAATTTAAATAAATTTTACAAGTAGTGGCAAGCAATCACTTTCATCCTTTACAAATAAAATATTTAAATGAATCATCATTAAAATTTATTCAAGTATTTTAGAGAAATAATTAAAAGCATTTGATTACACATTGTCTTAAAACTACAAATTTATTCAAATGTATAAAATAATTTCCAATTAAGAATTTAAAAATCTTTCTAGACTATCACTAGAGGAAATCTATGTAATTGTTATTCCTGAGAAACTTAATTAAATAGTTATTATTAACAATTCTCGATTACCTGATTTCAGTTTTCAGGCTTACATTTTCACTTTTCAAATCCTGATATAAGATCTCAAAATATCAGAAAATTTATTTCCTTGACAGCACACTTAACATTTCAGTGACTATAAGCCACAGATATCCTTTAGAAATACCAATAAGCAAAAACAAATAAAAATTATTTTTATTGTTTCTCCAAAAGTATTGGCAAACAAGCAATTGATATAAAGAACTTTTCCATTAGTTTGGGGGCCCAATAGAAAATGTACCAAGAAACTGAGCAGAAAAAAATCATAAAATTGAGTATCTTCAACAAGTGTACCAAGAAGATAATCTACACCACAAAAACAGCTAATACAAATCAATAAAGCCATCCTACTTTTGAATTCTTAATGGAGATGCCAAAATGAAGCAAATATGCACATTGGTTGGGTAGATGAGGCCACCAAGAGAGATAAGAAAAGATAGAAAAGAGGCAGGTGAAGTAGAAATCTCCAGGAATTGGGGGCTGGTGGCAGAGGAATGCCAAGGCAGTAAAAACCAAGTAAAATTCCCATTTCTTTCGTAGCTTATAAAATTTTTAAAGAGAGGCACAGACAAATGTAAATGATACTTACTTACAAGAAACTGAGAGTGAATCGCCAGCCCCAGATGGTCAGCGTCTTTGTGAGTACGATAGAAAACAGTGACCAGCTGGAAAGAATACAGGAGTGCAGGATCTATAGGAGCACAAGATTGGGAAAGCTTAAGTCCATTTATTCTACATACCATCAAGTATTGTACACTTAGATTAGAAGATGGTTTAATTTTGAGAGTATTTAATGTCCTATATCAATAACCTAAGTGACCCATTTTTGTCATTAATGTGAGTTGGACTTGATTTTTGCCCTATATATCAGGTTGTTCCAGAAATCAAGAAATTGTGAAAGGAAGATACAGCGACCTTGTTGTATTATGCAGTTAAATTTCTGGCGAAATTTAAGACAATACTAAGCCGATAGTCCTAGTTGAGGGAGTCTCCATTCTTGTGACCAACGTTATCTTTGCGACTCATATTATTTCAGGGTAGAGTTCATGCTCTGACCATTTTAGTTCAATCAGCACCTTAGGCACTGGGATCTAATATAAATGAAAGCCATTTTAGATAAAGGAATTTGCCAGCGATGGTGAAGACATTTCCCCAGTACTGAGATCAGTCGAACGTCTCTTTCATGTTGCTCCGACAGCAGTAACGCTGTGGGTCGTTAGACGACAAATCTATCCACTCACTCAACGTGGCTGACATGCGAGCAGGTCGGGACCTCTGGCTGGTTTTCTATACACCCTCAGGCCTCTCGGAGCTTCATGTACCGGGTGGTGGCTGGGAGTCGCCCCTGCCATCAGTCACCTGGGGAAGGAGGAGACAACACTGAAGAACATCGTCACTCTTCTTCTTCAGGAGAATAGTGGGAGCGACGTCAAACACTGCGAGCACATTGGTAAAGATGCTCAGATCCAGGCACTGTGAACTGTCTTGCTAAGTTAGAGATACAAAGTATTGCTCCTCAATGGGATTCTCAGAAACGAGAAGAGGAAATAGTCCCTAAAGAGGAAGTGAGAAAGGTCATGCAGGTTCCAACTCATAGAGTTCTACCAAAGACCAAGAAAACCTCAAAAGAAAAACACAACTGATATGTACTTATTGAGACGTAGAGCATTTCAAAGTTTCTTGTGCATCTTTATTTTCACTAAATACAAGTGACTACAGTTTGGTTTATGATAGTAATTCTCATCAGTCAACCTGAAATATTTACTTAAAATTTAGTAGGTATTTATAGATACTGGGTACTAAGCTAGGGGCAGAAATAGGTATAGATACCCATCATTAATGATTAAGCTATTAATTTATTAACGAGGGTATTATTAATACATTTATTTATACAAGACTGTGTGAATTTATTGGACAAAATCCTGAGCACCCCTGACTGTTTACCAGACTCTCCAGATTCCCAGGAACATTCCAAAATGAGGTTCCTGATCTTACGAAATTTGTATTATTGTAAGGAAAGCAAAATAAACAGACAATTATGATAAACAGTTAAAGATTATGACGACAGACGAGAGAATAAAAGATACGTGCTGGTGTCTTGTTTTCAGGGCCAGCAGGGTGGATTTGGTTGGTCACTCGGGAAGATGATACTCCATTCCAAGGTAGATTTGGGAAAATTCAAAGCCTGAGCAGGCTCTGAAGACACCACTTCAGAATGTGCCAGTCTGAAATAAGGATTATTTTGAGTTTTAGACAATTGGCACAGCAGTAGCAAATGGAAGACAAAGAGAAACTCTCTGCACTCCCCTCTCCACTAGGCCAGGCAGGACCATCCCTCATCCCAGAGACGATTCTCCACGAGTATTAGCCCAGAGGTGTCGCAGAGGAAACCACGTGACTAACTTTGGGAAAACCACCTTTTATTCTCCATTAGTTTCCCCACCTAGTTGCTGTCCCACAGTTCGTGGCCTGCAGGAGCTCGAAGTCCTTTTCCTCTGTCTTGTCACTTCTCCACAAATGCGAGGTTGTTTTCTAAGACACTATAGAACTTGAAGCTCTAATAATCCCTCCATGTGTGCGAGATGTACACACTTCTATGTTTTGGTTGTTTTTCTCTTGTCACTCCGTCTTTGTCAGTCTCATCTGTCAGGGCCCCAGTCAGTGATGCCAAGATGGTAGAAGAAAGAGAATAATTTTTCTTCCTTTTAGTGTCAAGGGCCAAAGTCAGTATTAGCATCCACTAAGAAGGAAGAAAGTAGACAGAGCTTGTCTTGAACTTGCTGATATTTACAATTTTGGAACATAAAGAGTTTGCAATAGTTGCTTCATTAAATACTAGAAAGCCCAAGTGCTTTCACACTGCAGAAATGTACCGACAGTCACAACCACGAAGGCTGAGTGCAGGGAGTTCAGAGGTTTCCTTCCTTCCTTCCTTCCTTCCTTCCTTCCTCCCTCTTTCTTTCGTATTTGCCAAAGTTTTATGATAAGCACTTCATACAGTTCTTCCACATTTAAAACAATATTGTTGAAGAAGATACAAAAATATGGAAAGACATTCCATGTTTGGGGATTGGAATAATTAATATTGTTAACATGTCCATCCAACCCACAGTGCTGTACAGATTCACTACTATTAATATTACTAAAATCGCAATGACACTCTTACTAGAATTAGAAAAATACTCTCAAAAAACTCACTGGAACCATAAAAAGACCCCAAATAGACAAAACCATCATGAGCAGGAACATTAGCATAAAAATAGACGCAGACCAATGAGGCACAATAGAAGATGCAGAAATAAATACATGTATTTATAGGTAACTAACTTTCAGCAAAGGCAGCAAGAACCACACATCGGAGAAAGTCACTTCCGTGAATGATGCTAGAAATCCTGGGTGTCCATATACACAAAACTAGAGACCTCTATGTCTTACCATAAACAAAAATCAATTCGAATCAAGGGCAAGTATTATAAAAGGCTTTGAAACTGATAGCAGAAATCATCGAGGAAATGTTTCCGAATATTGACTTGGCAAAGATTTTTGTTGTTGTTAACCCAGAAGTAAGGGCAACAAAAGCAAAAACTGACAAATGAGATTATATCAGACTAAAAGCTTTCTGTACAGCAAAGAAAACAACAGAGTAAACAGACAACCTAAAAAGTGGAAGGAAATATTTTTAAGCTCTTCATCCTACAAGAGATTGGCTTCCCGAATAAGTAAATAACTCAACAGCAAAAACCACCAACAATCCAATTTGAAAATTGACAAAGACCTGAATGGGTATTTGTGAGAGAATATACAAATAGCTTATACATATATGGAAAAATGCTGTATGTCACTAAATCATTAGGAAATTGCGCACAAAATCACACAATATTATCTAAAGAATTCACAAATGACTTCATTTTGCTGGTTGCTCACTAGTTTCTTCTGTGTTCTTTGTTTTTTTTAATTTTCCTTGGAGCACAGAAGAGAGAAATGCTTCTACTTTCCTTTGTCTAACTCTCAATAAATCCAGCGACTCAATGCAGGAAGCTGGCCTGTCCTCAGTTTCATCTGACCTGAGATAAAGCAAGGCTAAGTCATTAAACAGCACGTCTCTCACTTGTTGCTTCGTTCATAATGAAGAGGCAGAGTCCTCCGGAGCAAAGAGCAGGCCTTAGAAGAAAATGCATTATTTATAACTCCTGAAAGGATTTCACAAAGAGAACACATTGACTTTCTTCATAATATTTTTATCTCCTTTTTAAATATAAAAATATAAAAATAAGCCTTCTGCGGCATCACATAACAAGGTATCTTCCGTTTTATTCTTTGGAAGAGGAGGTAGCTGAAAAAACCCGAAACTTAAAACCAAATGTCAAGAATCTATAGAGTTCTAAACCGCGTCAGCATTTCCCAACTACTTCACGAAAGATGCTTTTCAAAGAAGGAAGAAAAAAGTTTTCATGAACAAAGACATTAGACAAATATTACATAATACGAACATTCTTTAAAGCTGTGCTTAATGCCTTGTTTCACCAACATTTCTGTTTGCAAATAGCTCAGTTCACAGACAAGAGTGTTTGGCAAAATTTTGCTTCCCTTTGCAAACTCCACATCAGGTGACAACACCACCATGACCATCGTCCCCACACAAACACAAAAGCGGCCATCTTCCCCCAAACTGTAAACAAACTAAGTTTGTAAATGAGGTACCACTCTACAGGCATAGGTTAAAACCCTAAGAAATGCTACAGGAAAGAAATGTATTTTATTTTGACAGCAATAACGTATTGAGGTTTTTATCTCATTTTCAGTTTATTGCTATGTTCTCTTCCTTTGATTCAAGTGAGTAACCACATCTTTTTTGATTTTTGGTTTCTTTTAGCCCAAAGCAGAAAACACCTTAGGTGGTCAATTTCCTTTCTCTGTCTCTATGAAAGCCTAAAGCTGTTAAAGGAAGGGTGATAATGTTCTGAAGATGAAAGAGAAAGTTTGGAACAGATATAAATGTGAAATTTCCCCACAAGGGGAGTAAGACCTAAAACCAGCAATTCTATATCTCACTCTTTGACGTTGTTCCTGATAGATGACAAAAGCCAGGAGGTAGCAGCTTCACGGTGGGACCTAGGCTTGAGAGATTAAATATTAGAAACATTTAGAACCTTGTGGCTCGAGCTTGGCAAAAACCCCATGGGATAGAGTCACCGGACACAGGGACTCTCCTGAACCGGACAGAGGGGTGAGCACGGTGCTGTCGTGGACTGAGCCTGCACAGTTTACCGCACCTTCCCTAGGGCCGTCGAAGAGTCTTGTGTCCTTATACAAGCTGTGATTGTAGGTGAGCTGGAGAGAGACCCCAAGATTGCTTCCTATTGAAACCTCTTAAAATAACAAGATGGGTAGATCAAAATTACATTTCATTTGATTTTTAAAATGTAGTAACTTAGGGCTGGGGATTTAGCTCAGTGATTAGAGTGCTTGCCTTGCAAGCACAAGGCCCTGAGTTCGATCCCCGGCACCACAAAAAAAAAAAAAAAGTAGTAATTTATATACCATTTTACCTATACACTTGTATTTGTGAAATAAGTTTCAGACCTACTACACTTAGTTTCTATCTGAATCATCTTATAAAACAACAGCAATTAATTGACATAGTGTCTGAGACATTTAAGGGACTCAAATATACTAAGTGTATTAGTTACCTTTCTGGAGCCAATGGTTTGCCAGAGAGCAGATTTAATACAGGACAAAGACAAGTTACAACACTCACGCAAGAGCCAAATGCAGGAAAAGGGCGGAATGTCCATCTACGCACTAGAGACCCAAAAGATCCAGTCAAAGGCTGGGAGCCCACGGCACGGTCCCGTGTATGTCCGTGTCTACACTAAAAGACTGAAGAAGTCTATACAGGAAGCAGGATACGATGCTCACAGCAGAGATGAAGACCAGAGCTCCCCTGAAGCAACAGCAGCCGTCCCTGAGGACAGCAAGGCCCGAGCTCCTTCTGTGACCAGAACAGCCGAGTGCTCTTCGGGAGAATTAGCCGCAGCAGGGCTTCTCCTGGGAAGCAGCTGGCTGCATCTTCTGCCCCCGTTCTCCTTTATGTCATGTTAACAGTCCTCAGGTGGATCCTCACGCCCAGAACCGCATCAGCTCAGTCCAGCTTGGTGTTCTGGCCCAAGTTGACCGCGTCAGTTCTCCACACTAAGGAAAAATTAAAGTGCTATGCAACTACTGCTTCGTGAGACATAGTTGAGGATCGCAGCTCAGCAGCATCCTATTGAACTGATTTCCTACTTTAGCAGATGCCATGGTCCCCTGTACCCCCTCTCAAAGTCAGATAGCATGTCCCAGTCAGACAGCCAGGGCCTGCCCAGTACAAGGCCATTCCTGTGGCGCTGCTTCTTTCCAGATATTCTGATTTCTGAGGGTTGTCCCGCCTGCTGCCAGCCTGGTATGTGCATCTTTTGGGGCTTAGCAAAGGAGGCCTTTTGCGCTGGTTTCTCTTTAGGAGAGAAAAATATTTGGCAGTCCGTCGCTAAGGCCAAATACTCTCAGCAAGAGGGCGTGGGTTAAAATACTCCTGAATTTATGTGGCAACATCCACTCTGCAGTTAGACTTCTGGATTCAAATTCTAGCTTCGCTACTCCATTTGGAGGAGCAAGTTATTTAAGTTTCTTCATCTTTAAAGTGAGATTATTATAATACCCACTTTCAAGGATTATTCTGAAGATGAATAAAATTGAGATATGGCACATGTTGACACATGCTGAGCGCTCGGTACATTTTGTTACTCTACGTGTTTGATTAACAAATGCCTACTAACAGAGAGTCTTTCTATGAGTGACATTTAAAATTCAGGCAGCTGATATTAAAGTCCATAAAGCTTCTGACATACAGTGTGAGGCTACACGCTGCATCCCTGGAAGGCCCATTTCAAGTCACGAATGGGAGACTCTGGAGGCGGTTGAACTCTCCCCGGGGCTTTTCGGGGAGGAGGCCCCGCGACGCGCAGCCTGAGTGACGCAGTAATAGCGATTCATGGGGAAAGATCACAGCCGACTGGTCTTCGAGTGTAGATTTCCATATGGGAAGTGATTTAAGTCTGTTATAATGTGCAGTTAAGAAATGAATGGAGTAAATTAAGCCTGCGTTCACTGTCCACTTGTCTGTATTTTGAAGCCTACATTTCGATGTTTTGGGTTTTTTTCGTTTTTCTTAAGCAAAATACAGAGTCTGCCAAAAAAAAAATGTATACACACTTCAGGCAAAGAAAAACGTGTATAAATATTTTAATACTAGATTTATTGAGGCATCAGGAGTTTAATACACGTTACCTTTGGCCTCTGCAAGTATAAGAGGTGCTCAGAGTGGTGGCCACTAGCTTCCAGGCATGTATGAGTTCAGCCAGCTCCTGGATGGCTAACCCTGGTCGCTGCTAGTGCCACACATGCATTTTCAGCTTCTTCTCTAAGGATCCACAGCATGGTGGGTTTTCTATGATACAGGACATCCCCAGGGTCCCCCATATGAGGGTAACAGCATCTATTAAAAAAAGGAAATCAAGCTATTTTTTTTTCTTTTCCTGAAGGATGTATACATTTTTGTCAGACTCTGTATTTAATGCTCATCAGAATATTTGTTATTACCTTATAAAGGAAACAAATATGAAAATAAGAGTGAAGCTATTTGAACGTAATTAGATTTCTGTCCCACAACTTTAATATTAAGTAAAGTAGGTGATTCCTACTTGATAAAATGATGGCTAAAATGGCTACCCCGTGAACACCATGGACCTAAGCGTGCTCTATTTTAGAAATAATCCATCATATAAAACAGCTAGCTTTACACTCAAGTTCTGTTGTGGCTTTTCTAGCTCCAGCTGTGATGTGGTTATTCCAGTCAGCAGAATCGAGGACAGGGCCATGCCAGGTCACCCTGTTTGTCTTTAAGGATATTTCCCACTGTTGCACACACTACCACCAGCACCATCTCAGACATCACAGTGGTCTCGTCCTTCTGTGTGGAACTCCTTCAGCCCTCGCTATTCTAGAGATCCTTCTACTTACGGTGAAGAGGACGGAGGAGAGAAGAAAGTGGGGCGGGGGAGGGACTGCGAGAACTCCAGCAGGTCTCTGTATATTTAGACAGTAGCAACAAGTAGGGTCAAGGTTGCAGTGCACTTAATAATTTTAAGATTTGGTAAATAGGTTCTTTTTAATTAATAACATACAATTAATAACATATTCCCAACTAGTAGCACCCAAATGCCTGTATGCAGACTGGGGGAAGATAAAAACAGCACAGTGAAAGACACACACAGCTCACTTTGCTTGTTGCAAAAAAACAGGTTATGCTCTGAATTGATTTTTAAATAACTCACCTATATGTAATGGCAGTGAGAGAAGACGGCATTTATTGCTGCTTTTTAAAATACCCTCTTTGAATACACTGGAGGAAAGAGAGTATCTTTCACAAAGGATGCTGGGAAATCTGGCTATCTACATGTAGGAGATTGAATCTAGACTCATATATCTCACCATGTACTAAACTAAAATAAAAATGGATCAAAGATCTAAATGTTAAAACAGAAATGCTTAATATGCTGGAAGATAAAATAGGTAAAACTCTCGATAATATAGGCATGGGATACTATCTGAACGGAACATCAATGACACAAGAAATAGTACCAAGAAACAACAAATCGGAGCATACAAAATTAAAACTCTCCTGTATAGCAAAAGAAACAGCCAACAGAGTGAAGAGAAAACCTACAGGATGGGGAAAGAATTTTGCTAGCTACTCCTCAAACACAGGAATAATATCGAAAATATATGAAGAACTCAATAAAATTAGACTTCACTCAAATAAAAGACTCAGTCGAAAAATGGGCAAGTGAAATGAATAGTCACTTTTCAGAAGAAGTGGAACTGGCCAATAAATACGTGAAAAAATATTCAATATCTCTGGCCATTAGGGAAATGCAAATTGAAACAAGAGTGAAATTCCATCTCACGCTGGACAGAATGGCTGTCAAAAATAAACCACGTAACACCAAATGCTGGGGAGGCTGTGGGAACAAAAGAATCCTTCTTCATTGCTAATGGTAACGTAAACTAGTGCGACCACTATGAAAATCTGTGTAGAGATTCATCAATAAACTAAAACCTGAAATTCTATTTGACCCAGTCATTCCCCTTCTAGGTGTCTTCCCCAAAGAGTCAAAGACACTGTATTACAGTGATACATACATACCCATGTTTATAGCAGCACAATTCATAACAGCTAAATCTTGAAAGTAGCCTGTATACTCATCAGGAAATGAATGGGTAAAGAAAATGTGGTATTTAGACAGAAAAGAGCTCTACCCTGCAATAAAGAAAGATAATTTGAATCGTTTGTGGGAAAATGCATGTACCTTAAGACCATAATGTTAAGTGAAATAAATTAGACACACAAAATTAAATATCACATGCTTTTTTCTTATATGAGAAAACCAACCTACAAATAGTGAAATAAAAGATAGATAATAGAAGTAGAGAGATAGATCATTTTTAAGTGGAAAGAGAGGAGAGAGGGGCGAGAACGGTGGCAAAGGGGATGAGAAAAAAACTGAGGTGTGTTATTTACATGTACCAACTCCCCACACAAAACACGATCATTTTTTACTGCAACTGTGTACTAATAAAAAACAAAAACTGAAAGCACATATCCTGTCTGAGTGCAATAGATTTTATCAGTTTTGCACCAATCTTTGCCATTAATACTATCCTTCTAGAGGTGGTGCTTATTTTTCTGATTGTAAAAACCAAAAGTCTTGGAAACATTTTTTTCTTTGAATAACTATATAATTTAAATAACTAAATACTTTAACAATATTTATAGGCTCACATGTAGTTATAGTAAACAGCACCGAGATATCCAGTGGATTGTTTACTCAGTCTTCTCCAAATGACAACAGCTTCCAAAACTGTAGTGTGAAACATCAGCTCTGCAACACTATCATCAAGACGCTTGAGATACAGCCCAATCCATCGACACGCGCTTTCTTTACAAGACCTTTGTGGCCACATCCACTTCTTTCTTACTACTTCGCACTTTAGTCTCCATTTTTGATTTTTGTTATAGCAAAACTAATACATAAAACTTCAAAACATAACCTACAAATCTATCTATCTAAATTACACAGTATAGAAACTTTGGAACTGTCCTTTTTCATTAAAATACCTCTGAAAGAGACTCATCCAGATTGTGCATTTCAGTAATTCATTGCTTTTTATCGGTGAGTAGTAATTCATGGTATGGATATGCTAGAGTTGGTTTACACTTTCATCCACTGAAGAGTATCTATTTGTTTCAAGCTTTGGACTATTTCAAGTAAAACTACCAATATCATTTTTGTATAGATTTCTCTTTCTATTTGTCTGTGATAGATAGATGCCCCAGGGTACAATTGCTGCATTCTATGATGCTTCAGGTTTACTTTTACAAGAAACTGCCAAATTGTTTTTCCATAGCGGTATTACATTTTACATTCTCTTCTTATATTCATTTTATCTTCCTTAGCCATGTGTGTGTGTGACTGATCAGTTTCTCTACATTCTCCCTGGCATTTGCTGTTTTTACTATTTCTTGTCTTCACCATTCTGAAGGACGTGGAAGAAGATGCTGGTCACTGAGACAAATGGGGGAATATTTTGGGGTTTTTGCTTGCTTGATTGTTTGTTTTTTAAATGAAATCCATTTGAGCTTAATTTAGAGAGAAATTATATTTTAAGAATAGCAGAAGACAACTCATTTCATGAAGCTGATATGAAAGTAGTATACAATAATGTTGTCAATGTAGTATTGGAGTTAGTAAACCAACTCTTATATTTAGTTATTTTTAACTTAGCCATTCCCAAATATTTTCTGAAAATTCTAAGTAAAATGCATCGAACAATGACTGAGGGTGATAAATACCTACCTTCAGGGAGCTCATATGTAGAAAATACGTGGAATATATGAACAGACTTAGGAATGTATCCTTTTAAGGAATGTACTCTTAAAGGTAGCAGATTCCATAGCTGACAATCTTCTCAGTCTCTTAATCAACAAAATGTTTTCTGCTACGATGAGTTAAGTTGTAAATAGTAACTATAATATGAAGTTAATATAATTGAGTTTTCTATCCTTTCACTTAATGTATTCTAAAAGCATCTCTGTTTTATAAGGTGGTTGATATGTAGAAATCTCTTCCTGCTTGAACATCATATACAACCTCAGCTATCAGACATCGAGATAATTATTGACCTAGCAATGAGCATGTTTTGCATTTAGGAGAAATCCCGGGTCTTATAACCAGCAAGTGACACGGCCGAATTAAGTAAAGTATAATGACAATCTCAAATCTTTTATGAAACCATGTTCATGGTTATACAACATAAAAGAGAAGCCGGTATGTCAAAAGAGACCTCACTTGTACTTAAGGAATAATCAATATGCCAAATTTCCATAAAGAGTATGGTATTTAGATAGCTGTGTTAGTTTTTAAAAATGAAAACTTTGTAGGAAGCATCTCAAGAAAAGCATTTGAAAATAGATGAACTTCATGTTTCAGAACACTTCAGAGATTAAAGGACTGTGCTTGATAACCACATATGCCTCAGTTATTCTCTGTGCTTTAGGAGGATTGCCTGAGAGATCTGAGCATTGTTAGGATTATTTACACACACTGAATAGCTAATACATTTGATACAAAAAGCAGCGGCACAACGAAGGCAGGAGAGCTGGAAACTCACAGCACCATTGTTTCATCTCTCCTCTTGGCGACATGCAGCTGGGCTGCTCTTGTCCTCCTGAGTATGTCTGACTGTAGAAATGCACTCTTGGATTTTTTTCTGTTTCACCAGCCATTTCTGAGTCTTCTTTAGGAATTTCTCTATGTTAGATGTTGGAATCAGAATTTTATCCTAACTTCTCTCTTCTGTTTCTGTATTATTTTTCTGAAGTTGTCATTCATTCCCAGAGAATGCACTGAAATTCTCAAATTTCTCATTATAGTCCAGAGCTTTCCTCAGAACTATGGACTCATGGATGCAATTATTGATTGCTATTCCTGCCTGCATGTTTCCATGCACCTCGAAAATGAGCAGTTCCAAATTTGAACTGTTGACTTTCCTTCTTAAGTCTACCCGAATACCTGCAGACCCATCTAACTGAATTGCATTATGATCTACCCTGTCAGTCAAAAACGATTTCTTGGTGTCACATTGTGTCTCTCTACCCATATCCTAACTTAGTCTTGACATCATTTAATCACACAGATATCTATGGGAACTTTCATGACCACTGTTTCAGGGTCACTAGTTTAGCCCAAGCCACTGCAAGACCTTCCTACATTTTTTCTGTATCTACATTTGTCATTTCTAGGCTGTTTACTTTATGGAGCAGCTAGACAAATATTCACAAAACCAAAATCAGCTGTCATTAATACCTTGGTTAAAAACAAATACAATCACGCCGCCCCAAGCCTGCGAGGCATAATCTGGCTTTTACTTATCAATCTAGCCTCATCTTGTGGGCTTGACTCCCTCACCACACTGGTCACCTTTCTATTTCTGGAACATGCTGAGTTCTTCTGCCACCTTCCCATCTTTGTACAAGCGTCTTTTCGTAATATTCTTCCCTTCTATCTTCACATATATGTCTGCTTTATTTTCAGGCTCCAAATTTAATGCTCCACAAAAGTCTTTTATGACTGTATCACTAAATGAATTCCTACCAAACTGACACTTTTCCCTGTGAGAGAACTCTTCGGGATTTTTTAATAACACGATGATAACTTTTACTCAGTTTGTTTTTTCATTTCCTTTATTTCTATTTTGTTACCTCACCAGATTATTTCGACAAAAGAACTCCAATTTGTGAGTTTCTGTCCCATTGGACCTTCAGTACCTAGTTGGTTCTTAGAATATTACAGAATAATATGTATGAAAATTTAAACAAGTCTTAGAAATAGGGTCCAGCAGAGGGACTGGAGTCCCAAAGATTTGACAGAAACATGTGATTGTTTAAATAAGTCTAAGAAGTCTTAATTATGAATAATCTCAAATGAAGTGCAAAAGAAATTTGAGCAAGTAAGAGGAGTGATCAGTCGACAGGCAGGCTCAGCAGTGACTCAGAAAGGCGTGTGGTGGGATCAGGAGGATCTAGCCCTACAAAGAACGGAGCTGGGCACTAAATACTAGAAATGAAACTTCTGTATGTGAGTTTCAGCAGGTACACACTAGGCATACTGCCGACCTTCACAAACAAGCGCCTAATTCAGATTGTGAAAAATGATTTATGTGATTTTTGACTGCTTCCTGACAAGGACCAGGAAGTATCCCTGGCATTAGAACTAGGCCTAGCAGAGAGAACAGAATAATGTGGGGCATTAAACATTTAATTTAGGGAATCTCAAATTCTCCTTGACTCTGGAAAGGATATTTCCTAGTACTTGGAAAATGACATCTAAGCAATAAATTTGTGATTGTGGTTTATTCAAAATATCGTCTTAGGGATTAAATCAACATTAATTTTAGTTCAAGTTATATTTTTAGAATCTGTGACATGTTGGCCAAGCAATACTGGAGATCTCCTATACTTAATGTATTAATGGTTTCTTGGGATTACTGTGAAGAGTAAATGATTAACATGCACACAAAGTTTCCATGATAAAAAGAAAATTACAATGACTCAATAAATTCTGACTACTATTATTCAAACTTCAGGCTCTTGACATTGGTAAACATTGGGATTGTAGGAGAGTTGGAAGAAAATGAGAAACAGGTAGTTTATTAGTAGGTATTATGGTTTATATCTAAAATATTCCACAAAGTGTCATGTATTCAGAGTTGGGCTTTCAGAAATAATCTGCACTGCACTCACTGATGTATTAATTCATTAATGAGGTAATAGCTGAATGTTCTATAAGGAGATGGGGGTTTGTCAGCAGGAGATGGAGCACTGAGAGTATGACCTGAAAGTATGTATTCTTGTCCCTACCTCATCCCGTCTCCCCTCCCCTCCCTTCCCCTCCTTCCCCTGCATGCTCTCTCTCTCTCTGTGTCTGTGTCTCTCTTTCTCTCTCTCTCTACACACACACACACACACACACACACACACACACACACACATGCACACATGCATACACACTACTACTTGGCTGCCATAGGCTGAAAGTCTTTCCTCTGCCATGCATTTCTACCATGCCATTTCCATCTTGGAGCTAGCTGACCATGAACTGAATCCTCTGAAACCATGAACCAAGTTGAACGTCTCCCCATTGAAGTTGTGAGTGTCAGATATTTTGTTGCAGCGATCAGAAAATGATCAATACTGTTGGGCTCTAGCTTGACTCCTTCATATTCTCTTGTAATAGGTTCAGGTCTTTGGATGGTATGTGCAATATGGCAATAGGGATGTTTTGCTTATTCTTGGCTTGTGATCTTTAGTCTTTCCAAAGATGTTTAAATGAAACTTTAAACTTTCAATGTTTTACTTTAAGAAATTAAATAAGATTTTGTGAGAAGAAAATCCATTCATGATCAACAAATCATGTAATGCATAAAACATTATACTTTACAGTAAACTGCAGTGAAGTAGGTGGTTATTGGGTGTTTATTATTTCTACACTAAAAATGAGTAAATGGTTTTTGATACAGGTTTTTTGGATCATTTAAAATTTCAATGAATGTCAATTGCAAAGGTAGAAATAAAACTAAGGATGAGTGAGTCTCAATATAAGAATGAATTTATTAAGCATGGGTCTATTGTTCTCTGGCATTCCCACACTAGCTAGCATTTCAATTTTATGGTTCATATCAATATCAGGAAGTAGAGAAATATATTTTCAGTTCTCAGGGTGTATGAGGTAGATAAAGTATAAGAAGGTAAACGAAGAACTGAATTACCAAATAGTATCAAGTGCAAATAGATTTCATATATACATATACATACATGTATGCATGTATATATATATGTATATATATGTGTGTGTATATATGTATATATATGCATTTTGGAAAAAGATAAAAATATTCTAGGCATGAAGATCACTGCTGAACTTTCACGAGCAAACATAAATACTACATATATTGCTGCCAGAATACATTGCTGGCACTGGCTTATCACCAATAGAGCAAATAAATTTCCTGTAGGAATATTGAAAAGATTCAAAGAAGACAATGAACTAGAAATTGTCTTGTGCACATACGGATACAAATATGTTTTTGTCTGGGCAAGTATGTGAGAACATTATCAGCATTACACATTCACTGTAATTAATGTCTATCAAATGGGGTAAAAAATGAGAGGGTGGGAAGGAAGAGAGAGAGGGAGGATTAAAGAGAAGAGAGAGGAAGGGGTGATGGAAGTAAGGGATATCGTTAAGATTTTTATTAAAATTTATTCAGAATTACATAAACTTACAGGCCATTACACAAGCTTACAGACCACAATACATCGTACCTTTTGTTTATGACAGTGAGCGATGTAAGCAACCACATAGATGCAGCATCAAGTCACAGCTACATAAAGTTACTGTAGTACCTCGTGTACGCATCACTGATTTAAATTTGGGTTATTAGGTTCTTCCTTTTAGGATATCATTACTCCTCTGGATTCCCATTCCCCTCCCCCCTTTGCCCTCTTCTTGTTCCCTTGGACACATTGCCTATTAGCTTATATCTAACCCTTTGCCTTTTTGTATCCATTGTCTACCATTTTCTTTTGTTTGTAATTTGCCTCACTCAAATAAGGGATACCATACGGTATTCCAACTTGTGAGTCTGGTTTATTTCATTCAACATTATATTTTCCCGGTTCATCCATTTTCCTACAAATAACTCTAGTTTATCATTCTTTATAGCTGAATAATATTCCCTTATAGATACCACATTTTGTTTATCCAGCTATCCATTGATGGGTATATGGGTTGCTTCTAGAATTTAG
>PVJO010009272.1:0-25823 GCA_004026905.1 Hystrix cristata
TACTATTTTTAAATAGCATATTCTGGATCACCAATATTCAAAAACTCCATAACATGACAAACTATCATAACCAAACAAGTTTAAGTAAAAGTTATGTAAATTACGTCTATACATATCCACACGCATCCATAGCAAGCTAAAGAAAATTTACAAAGTGAACAAAATAATTGAATTTTTGAGGGAGAAATACTTAGTCTTCAGAACACAGGCAACCATTTTTAAGTTTTATTGTACCTTAATAAAAGGAAATCTTTACCTGTGCAAGCATGGGGAAGCCAAGGTTCCTACATCCATTACAAGGAGTTAATGCTTCCCAAAGTCCTGAGGGCCCACAAGTGTTTTCATCATCATCATCTTCTTCCACTTCTCCTGGTGACAGATTTATGGTAGATGAAGTTCTCTGAAATCAAATTTATATTATACCAATATATTATATCAATGTTATTTAGATATTTTAACATCAATCAAATTACACAAATTATTTGTGCTGTATCTTAGCAAGCAAAAGTCAGCTCACTTCTAGCCACAGTTATCTGACTGTGCCATGTGACTGAACCAAAAATACATATAGTTCAACCCTTGATGAAAGTGAAAAAACTGAGTGAGAAAGACATGAAACAATGAAGACTAGAGCATTATAAGGACACAAGAAAACATTTAATAGCAGTAAATGAAAAAGAATTTAAGCTTAGAAATGAAAGCAGGGAAAAGTGCGGTTAGAGGGAAGGCATGAAATTACTTGAATGAAATATGAATTCCTATAGAATAAAAAAACCTACGCCACCAAAAATAAACTTCATAAAATTTTATATCATACATATAACAGAGGTAATACTTTTAAAATTTATAACAAGACTTCTATATTGACCATACAAATTTACTTTTGTTACCTATCAAAGTCCACTAAAGTTACAGTAAATGACTTATAAAAATGTTTAAACCATAAGGACAAGGACAACAGGAGAGATGTGAGCAGCACTCTTGAAAAGGAGGTTGAAGTGGATATCAGAAAATGGAAAGATGTCCCCTGCTCCTGGATAAAGCCAATATTGTCGAAATGGCTATACTCTCAAAATTGTTATAAAAATTCAATCCAACTCCAATAAAATACTAACAGCATTCCTCACAGAAGTAGAGAAATCAGTCCTGTGGAACTAGAAATCAGTCATATGGAACTAGAAGAGACCCACAATACCAAAAGCATCTTGGGCAACAAGAACAAAGCAGGAGGCATCATGATAGCTGACTTCAAATTATACTACAAAAAAACAGTGATAAAAACAGCATGATACTGGCACAAAAACAAGCACGTGGATCAGCCAAACAGAACAGAGGATATAGATCAGCCCCAGATACATTCAGCTACCTGATTTTTGACAAAGGGGCCAAAAATGTATGTTGGAGGAAAGATAACTTAACAAATGGTCCTGGGATCACTGGCTATCTATTTGCAGAAGACTAGAGCTGGACCCATATCTCTCACCAGGTACTAAATTAAAATCAAAATGAATCAAAGATCTAAACATTAAGATGGAAACGTTTAACCTACTGGAAAATAAAACAGGTAAAACACTTGAAGACATAGGTGAAGGCAATGACTTTCTGAAGAGAACTCCAATTGCACAAGAAATACAGCACGAATCAAGAAATGAGATTATACAAAATTTTTAAAACTTCTACATAGCCAAGAAAACAACCAACAGAGTAAAGAGACAACTACAGAATGGGAAAAAATTGCCAGCTATTCCTAAAACAGAAAACTAATACCTAGAATATATAAAGAACTCAAAAAAATTAGATAAAATAAAAGACCCCATCAAGAATCAGGCAAGTGAAATTAACAGATCCTTCTCAGAAGTACAAATGGCCAACAAACATGAAAAAATATTCAATATCTCTAGCCATTACAGAAATACAAATTAAAATAATGCTAAGATGTCATCTTACACCAGAAAGAAAGACAATCATCATAAAGTCAAGAATAACAAATGCTACCATGTCTGTGGTGAAAAAGGAACCTTCCTAACTTGTTGATGGGAATGTAAATTAATAGTACCATTATGAAAATCAATATACTAAGAGCTTACTGTGCAGCTTTTAATGTCATACAGCTATTTTTCATTAATTATTTTAATCCACAAAACAGCCTTTTAGAAATGAGGAAACTAAAGCACAGAGAGGTCAAATAAATCCCAAGGTCACAAAGCTGAAGTGGCAGAAAAAGAAGTCTAACTCAGACTACCAGATATTCCAGACTGTAGACCTTAGTCCTGCTGAACCACGATTATGTGACCTCTCATTTGGCACAATACCCTACAAGAGACAATATATAGACAAGCCAAGCTGATGTAGCTGCAGCTTAAAAAGAAAGACGTATTTTTTTTGTTTCTGCTACATGATGATACTCCTCACAACATTTTGCCATCTGTGACAACCAGTGAAATCTTGTGTAATTTGGTACATAGCAGCTCATATTTTCATAAATGCATATTTCTCCAATCAGTAATAAAAGGTGATGATTACAGTGACTTTTTTCTCCTCCAGATTCTCTCAGAGGGAAAAAAAATGTTGAGAAGTCTAAAATCTTAATCTAACAAAAGCATCTATACGATATCAATGTTGTCCACAAAAAATGGATAAAATGATCAAAGAGGCACCTCCTTCACCAGTTTATGATTAATTAATGGTTTGACCATCAACAATGATACACCATAGTACTATACACCATTAAATATTTGACTCAGAATTATGAATATTACTTAATCAACATCTTATTTCTTTTCTATTTTTGTGAATGATCATGCAATTATTAAACCTAATTATACTCTGAGCTGCCTCAAGCTCTTTCTTTCTTAAAAAAATAAAATCTGTTTATATCTGTCGTGGTTTAGATCCAGAATATCTCTCGAAAGCCATGTGCTGGGGGCTTGATTTCCAGATGATGGGTGTTTACAAGGTGATTAGATCATGAGGGCACTAACTTCATCAATGGATTACTCCACTCATGAGTTCATAGCTGAATGGGCTGTTAGGAAGTAGGGCTCAGGTGGTGGAAGTAAATCACGGGCAGTGTACCACTGAAGGGTATGTAGCGTTCCCCACCCCTTCCTCTCAGCTTGTTTCTCTCTCTCCTCCCTCCTCTCTCTGCTCTCCGCTCTCCCTCTCCCCATCCTGGCTGTCACAGGTGAGCAGCTTTGCTTTCCCATGCCCTTCTGCCATGATGTCTCTGCCTTGCCATGGATTTAAAAGCAGCTGATCATGGACTGAAACCTCTGAAATCATGAACTAAAATAAAACCTTATTTCTTTTAAGTTGCTTATATCAGATATTTTCTCACAGCGATGGAAAGTGACTAACGCAACATCTCTTCTCTTCTCATAAATCTCCACTTACCTCCCAGTGCACATAAAATAAAATCCAAATTCTTCAATCTGTCAAGGTTCTATGGACAAACTATTTTTTGGCCTTTTTCGGCCTTTCTTTTTATTCAATTATACTCAGCTCAGATTTCAATCAAGTGGAATTGCTTACCATTCCCTAATAATGCTTCATGCTTTTATTCATATTTCCCACCTACAATGTACAGCACATGTTACTGATTAAGAATTTAACTTTTAAAATTAGTACTGGATTCAAATTCCAATTGTTCCTCTCATTAGTTGTACAATTTTCAGCAGACATGACCACTGTCAGCCTCACTTGCCTTATATTTTCAATGGGAATCAACACGTTTTCAGCTATTATTTTCTTATAATCCTGTGGATTCAAAATACAGTATCATCCTTACGTGAAAATGTCCAGATTTCCTGCAAACAGAAACAATGTTACTTTCTTATGAATCTGCATCCTCTTTACATGAGTATGTGTATTATGACATTTCATATACACCTTGAAATGAGAGATGACATAGTGGCAGCATATTGGCTTTGAAGTCAAATAGATATATATTTAGTTCCCACTCTGCAACTTCCAAGCTTTGTGACATTGAGCAAATCATATAGTCTTATTAATCCCCAATTTCTTTATCTGCAAAAGTTGGTGTAATAATAATTTCTGGTTCGGTATGGCTATATAGGGATAAATTAATTGTTTTAATATGTTTATCCTGAAAGAAATTTACACACAAAATGTACTTGTGCATACATATTTGTATACCCGTGTGTGGCTTACTAACATTTAATTATGAATTATTTGAAAGAAAGCATTGCCTTCGTCACATTTGTATCTCATACAATGTATTGCGCATAATGAAACTTGATAAATATTTATCGAATAAATTACTGAATGAATGAAATGATCATTTTCATGTGACTACCTAGAAAATTTTGCAAATATTAAAAGGTGTGTATAACTGTATCACAAATATCATAGTTGCTATTTTAGTTTTACTTTGCATTAACCATTACAGTAACTTTAGCAGCAATGAAGAAATTTATCAGTGGTTTAGCACTGCCCCCTAAAGACAATATAGAAATTTGCTGTGTAAAATCATAATTTTTAACTTTATTTCAGTAAAAGATTATTTTGGAAAGACTTCATAAAACTAAATATAATTTTCAGTTATATAAGGAAAAGAAACCACATGAACACACATAAATTCAGAGGCCTTCCCTTAATTCAAGTCTTTTTAATTTCTGCTGGAGATCTATGTTCCTAAAGCTCCAGAAAAATGTGAAAATCCTTCTACCAAGAATAGATGTAAATGTATCTACTTTGAGCTTATTAGCATTCTTGGCTAATACATGATAATTATATAAAAGAAAGATGAAACCAATTATGCATTATTACAGGGGGAAAGGAGTTACAACACATAAATAGCATGGGGAGACAAATTTGAGTTCAATCAAACATTCTAGAACAATTATATCAGTCTAGCAGTGAAGAAAAGGGACCACCCTGTGAGGTGGTGTGTGTGTGTAATTTTTATATATCGTATATATGTTATAATACAATATAATTATCTAATTATGTATAATGGAGCTTTATAATTTATAAAATTCTTTCAGATACAGAAGACACTGATATTCAAGATGTCACTAAACTTGCAAGACCATCCTACATACGGGACCCAAATCCTGTGACTTTGGGTCCAAGCAAGCTTCTAATTACTAGAACTCTTCAAAGGAACAACAGATGGTCAAGCAGTCTGACAGACTGTTAGTGCAGAGGAGCCAGGCAAAAGGACAGCATCCAGGAAGGAGGCAAACTTCAGAAATGGGTACCAAAACAAAAGATAACTATTTGAAATGGGTGAGCAAGCTAAACTACCTTACAGCACAGCCAGAGGTCTTTTGGTATTCATTTTTCAAAAATGAAGTAGCTTTACTGACTTTTATACAATTTAAAACAATATTTGATTATTATAAAATAAATCATTCAAAATAAAAAATTATTAAGGAGAAAGTGAAGTTTTTCTAGCCCCCTTCTCCTGTAAACATTCAGTGCATGTCCTCCCAGACATTTCGCCCTTTCTCAGGACAAATTCATAAATGTGTGTTAGTATACAAAAGGGCACATCATTTTAAATTTCTGCCAGTATTTTCTTTAACCTACTCTCTACACACAGTGGTGACCTAAGAATTTTTTTTCATATGAGAATGTGATCATGCTACCTTCTTCCTTAAAAGCCTTCAATAGCATTTCATCGTTCTTCAGTAAAATTCAAAACTCCTAACATGCTCCAAAGAGCATTGCACGTCTTACCCGCCTCTCTAGTCCATCCCATCATTGCCTTTGCTCATAACATTTAAACACACTACATTTGTCTCTCCCTTAAAGACACTACACTTCATCTTGATTTGTACCTTACCTCAGCTCATGTGGTTCTGCTCTAGGAGAGACTATTGCTTGTCTCCCAAAACATATTCCTCTTCCCCTTGTCTTTAGTAACAGTCTTTGAATTGATTGAAATGCTGATAAAACAGCATTTAGATGTACAATTCCAACTTTTAACTCAGGACATGTCTGCTTTAAATAAAAGCCCCATTTCCCATTTTTCCAGCTAGGTATGACCACATGGTTAATTTATAACCATTGGAAGTTACAGATGTCCATAAAGTGAAGGTGTATGCCCTCTCCACCCTGTCCTCTTTGAGTTGACCGAAATGGTGATAAAATAGCTGTTGTCTTGGACTGGGGTATCCTGTGGATTAGAAGACTTGCACAGTGGAATAACAAAAAGAAGAATCCTCATATGGGTGGGCCCTACCACCTTGGACTGTCTACCTCCAAGCTTTGGAAGTGAGAATGAAATAAATGCTCTCTTTTTTAAACCACTGTTTTTTGTTTTGTCTTGTTTATTGTTTTTGATACTGAGGATTGAACCCAGGGCCTTTGCAATGAGCTACATCCCCAGCTCTTTTTATTTTGTATTTTAAGATAGGGTCTCACTAAGTCACTAACTTGCCTAGGCTGGGCTTGAACTTGTGATCCATCTGCCACAATTTCCAAAGTGCTGAAATTACAGGCCTGTGCCACATGCCTAGCAAACCATTGTTATTATATCAAATCCTAACAAATAAATTCCTGATGCATTCTATTTGTCTTCATCAGGATCAATTTTACTGGTGTGTTAGATATGACCTTAATTCACTTCCTTTGGTAGGCCTCCCTCACGCCTCAGTCAAATTTAGTTTCCTTCCATACTTTCACGGCATCATGCTTTTTTATAGTAACTATCACAAGTATAATTTTAAAGTTGCTTATGTGACTTAGGTTCAATATCTCTTTTCCTTACTCAATTAAAAGAAGATGACTGCAGAGATGTCTGTTGAGTTAGCAGCCACAAGCCCAGCGCTTAGCCTGGCACATTAAGGAACTGTTTATTGCACATGTGTTGAATTAATGAGTGAGTGAATGAATACCATTTGCCCTCAAAAATGTTTTATTAATATGAACAGGTGAAAATTTTCACCTGTTTTAGGAGGTACCCGTTTAACTGTGACACAGAGTCATAGCTTCCTTTGTTCTCTGCTCTGTATTCACTTGCTTTCACTATGTTTGTCCCAAGTTTAAACTAATGTAGAATTTCATTTCTATTTGATTTCGATAAAGAATACAATCATGCCAAACATTATACAATTTAGATTTTACCAAAAGCTCTATAGTGGAAAGGAAAAGAAGCTTTAAATTAAATAATTTAACTCTTTCTCCTCCCTACCAATATTTTTCTCTTTATCACAATGGTTGGGTAGAGGGTGCTTTCGTCAACTCTTCGCTAAGAAGGGTAATAAGGATTCTTGGTATCTATTTATTCCCACAGGTTTTTCTCATTAGTTCGTTAAATTCCTCTCCCCTTTATTATACAAAGCAATTTCATTTTATACATCTTATCTCTGGACTTCCATTGTTAATCTGATTACCCAGAAGACCTTACATGGGAATCAGAAAGAGTTAAGCTGCTTCAGTTATGCTATAATAGTGCCAATGATCAAACAGGTCAGTGAGTGTATTACTAAAATCAGAGCAGCCTCACTTATCTTAAATTTAGTCCTGAGAAAGAGGTCATATGATAATGCAGTTTAATATATTAATGATGCTCTGAAAACTTAGCATCAAATAATTTTTATAAACTTGTTAACATGAAATATGCTTAAAATTTTCTGAAAATTACTCTGCAAAGCTAACCCACACTATCTTTTCACCACAACCAACAACCCACATTAGTGCAATTCACAAAAGT
This sequence comes from Hystrix cristata, assembly GCA_004026905.1. NCBI lineage: Eukaryota > Metazoa > Chordata > Mammalia > Rodentia > Hystricidae > Hystrix > Hystrix cristata. The sequence goes on from PVJO010009272.1 coordinate 7,682, forward strand.
CACACTAAGTCTTCTGAAAAATAAAATTCCTCTCAGGTTAATGTGGAGTTAGCTATGAACCCTAAACCACAGTCAAATTTGCAAGGAAAAGAAAGGAAGAAGAAGACTTGGTAAGTCTCTGTTTTTCACTTATGAGTAGTTTATTTTTTTGATTGATTGATTGGTCGCGGTGCTGAGGATAGAACCCAGGACCTTGCACATGCTGGGCAAATGCTCTGCCACAAGATTGTATTTCCACCTCACCCCATTCCCTTTTAATGCAAGTAGTACTGCACTGTGTGGATATGCCAAAATGTGTTTATATATTTATCTACTGATGGACATTTGCATTGTTTTCAGTTTGGAGCCACTATGAACGAAGTTGCCATGAACAATCTCATAAAATTTGTGTGTGGACATAAGTTTTTGCTTCTCTTGGATAAACACCTAGTATATAAGTCACATGGTCAGGGTACCCTAAACTTTTTAAGAAACTGCTGAAATAGTTTCCAAATTGTTTGTGCCATTTGACATTTCCATCAGCTATGTATGAGAGTTCAGTATCTCCATATTCTTGGCAACATTTAATTTTAGCCACTTCTAATGGGTGTGTAGAGGTACAACACAGTATTTTAAATTTACATTTTCTGTGACAATTAGTATGTTAAGTGTTTTCTCCTGTGCTTGGAGGCCATTCATATATCTTCTTTTATGTAATACTGCTCAGGTCATTTGCATACTTTCATTGGGTTGCTGGACTTTTCATTGTTGAGTTGTAAGATTTTTTTTTAAATATTTTATATTCTACACAGGCATCCTTGTGCTCTGTAAGTAAGATCTATGAACTCTTAGTCTACCTAAAAGTTGCAAAGATATTCTCCTATTCTTTTTTCTACAAGTTTAACATTTTAGCTTTAATGATTTGGTCTTTGATCCATATCGAATTTTCATATAGACTGTAAGAGTTGAGTTTCATTTTACTTTTTATATGGATTGTACCTGTTTTAGCCCCACTGGTTAAAAGGCTTATCCTTTTCTCATTGAAGTATACTAAAACTTTTTTTTAAATCAACTGACCATATGCATCTACTTTGAGCTTTATTTTGTTCTTTTGATCTGTAATACTCTGCTCAGGCCAATACTTACACTGATTGACTATTATAGCAATACAGACAGTAGATTTGTAGTCAGAGAAGCCTCCAAATTTAGTTTTATTTTTCAAAAATTATTTTGGCTGTTCTAGGCACTATGCTTTTGCATCTGAATTTTAGAATAATCTTGTCAATATGTGAAAAGTTACTTGCTTGGCGTTTGGGGGATTGGGTTGAATCCAGAGCACAATTTGGGGAGAACAGATGTCTTAACAATCTTGTCTTCCAATTTATGAACATTGTATATCCTTCAATAGTACATTTTTAAAATTTCCACTAATTATGCTTTTATAATCATCAATTTGTAAGTCTTGAACATATTTTATTAAATTTGTGGAGGCAAACAAACATGTATTTCATGCTTTTGGAACCTATTTTCAAAGATACTACTAGATTATCTTCAATTTTCTTCCTCTCCCCACCTTTATTGAGGTATAATTGACAAATAAAAACTGCACATATTTAAGGTGTACAATATATTGTTTTGCTATATACAAACATATAAATTATGAAGTGATTGCCACAATCAAGCCATTAACATATCCATCACCTCACATAGTTAACTTTTCTATCCAACAGAAATACTCTTCTAGCAAATTTTAAATGTACAATCCATTGTTATTAACTACAATATCATGCTAAATATTTTTCAGAATTTATCCATCCTATAATTGAAAGTTGTATTCAAATTTCAAATTTGTACACAAATTTGAAATTTGAAGTTAAAACGTTCAATAGTTTCTCATGTAATTTTTGTTCACTGACCTTACATTCTTGTAAATATACATTCTGGTTTAGTTCCTTTTTTATAAACTTTTTAATGATTTTCTATATAAATTATCACACGATCTATGAATAGAAAGTATTGCCTCTTTTTAAAAAAATCTACATGCTTTTTTCTTGTATTTGCCTTATTGTACTGGCCAGAACGTCAAGAAAAATGTTGAATAGAAATGGCAAGAGTAAACATCCTTGGTCTTATTTCGTTTTAAGTGAAACGCATTCAGTCTGTCAACATTATGAACTATAATGTTAGCTATGTAATTTTTATATAGATCTTCTACAAGGTTGAGTTCTTTCCATTGTTAGTGTACTAAATGTTTTATCATGAATAAGTTTTCTTTCTGCATTATTGACATGATCATATAGTTCTCTTGTATTCCATTGCTCTGATAAATTATATTACTTTATTTCATTTGTTAAAACAGCATTGTCTTGCTGGTGTATACCCCACTTGATCATGATGTTTAATCTTTTTAATGTATTACTAGACTTAATTTATTACTATTTTGTAAGCATTTTTGATATTGAGTTCATGGTTGCTATTGATCTATTGTTTTCCTTTTGTGAAATGTCTTTGTTGCCATAGTAATGCTGGCCTCACTTCAAAAGTTAGGAACTGCCTCATCATTTATTTTCTAAAAGGGTTTCACTGGTGAAGCAGTTGAGCTTGAGGTTTCCTTGTGGATAAAATTTTAATTATGAATCAATCTTTAAGATTAATTTAGGTATAAACAGATTTTATATTCTTTAATACCTTTCATAATTTTGTGTCTTTCATAATATGTCTTTTAAGACACAAAATTTGTGTCTTTTAAATTTGTATCAAATTTATTGGCATAAAGTTGTTTATTGTTCCTTTATTATGCTTTTCATTCTCTTAGTTCTGTATTCATCTCCCTTTGTTTATTTCTGATATTGGTAATCTGTATTTTCTCTCTTTATCTTTTTATGAGTTGTATTGATATTTTCAACAAATCAACTTTTGATTTCATTGCTTTTTTCTGCTACTTGTTCATATTCCAGTTCATCTATTTCTTAATCATTCTCCTCACTTTGGGCTTAATTTCCTCTTTTATTCCATTTCTAAATGAAGAATGTTGGGCCACTGATTCAAGTCCGTTCTCCTTTTCTCATACGAGAATTGGGAATTGAGTTCTTTTAGTCTCCTTATATAATAGCTTCACTTACAAATTTTCATATTCTCTGTTCTTATTTGCATTTATTTGAAATTATTTTCTAATTCTTTTTGTGAGTTCTGCTTTGTTTTGACCCAGGGCTTATTATGAAGCATGTTATTTAATTCCTACTTATTTGAGGATTTTCCAGATATCTTTGTTATTCATTTTAGGTTTAATTTCACTCCAGCTCACAGTTTCTGACAATTCTACTTCTTTCTTATCTTTGTACCTCTCTACGTAGTGTACCATTTTTTCCTCTGGTTGCTTTTAAGATTTTCACTTTATCAGTGATCTGGATCAACTTCATTATGATGTGCCTTTGTCTAGTTTTGTCATGCTTGGCATTTGCTGAGAGTCTTGAGTCAATATGTTTATAGCTTGTCAGAAATTTTCAGCCAAATTTTCCCCTCTCCTTGAACTCCAACAACACATATGTTTGATTGAATGTTATTTTTCCACAGGTTACTGAAGCTTTTTTATCTTGTCATTTTTTCCTCTGTGTTTTATTTTAGATATTTTTCACTTGCAATATTTTCCACTTTTCTGATCTTTGCTTCTGCAGTGCTCGTCTGCTGTTTATTGTAATGGTAGTGCTTTTCATTTCAGATACTGGATTTTTCATCTCTGAAGGTTTTGTTAGAATCCTTGTAGATCTACACATCTTTCCTTAGTTGACTTCTTCCTTTAAACTCTGTGTTATTATCCTTCATTCAAATTCAATCACTCTGCAATTTCCAAGTCTATTTTAATTGACTAATTTTCACATAGTCATGAGGTTATTTTTCCTTCTTTTCATGTCTAATATTGTTTGTTTTTTTAACAGTGGCCAAGTTTTGCATTTATTAAAGTTAGGAAAAAAACAGAAGGGTAAGGAAAAATGGGCTCTGCAGAGCAAGTTTAGGCCAAGTAAAAAGGGAGAAAAAATAAAAAATAAAAAATACATCCTACAGTGTAGGGTGGGCTGTCATGAAGAAGCCTGACAGCCAGCGCTTAATGGCAACGGTCTCTTTCTCATATTTCCTATGCTAGCATCACGTCTAAGTCATACCAGTACAAATGTCCTCAAGTTCTCACAAGAAGTCCATATGCAGGCCTCTGAGAATTGTTTTGCGCATGTGTCTTGCCTCCTTTGCCAGCGAGTTTTAGCCACTCTATCTTCCCACCTCATTTCCCCCTGGGAGACACATATCCCCATAATTCTTTATGGGGTGCAGAGGGAGTAGAGGTCTCTGACTTCTGCTGGAAGGGGCTGTAGACCGTACATCCTGGGGACTATGTGCTTGTCAACCACTGCGGGGTGTTATGACTCACTGGCTGGGTAAAAGAGAAAAACTATTAGAAGACAATGAGAAAAGAACGTGTGGTTGAGATGCCTGTTTGATGGGAGAAAGCAACTATACTACGAGCCCAAATATCATGAGCAGGTCAGATTTCCACACTTCCTGTGGAGGAGCACATATGTAAGAGAGGAATGTGAAATAAATAATCAAGAGACTGATAGCCACAGCCCCAGCAAGATCCCATTTACTTATATGCAACAGCACTGGAGTCGTGCTTTTTGAAGAGAAAACTCAAGTCTTCCAGAGATTCACAGGAGTAGCTTTTCTCTTTTGGGTGGTCTTTTTCTTCAGACAGTTCAAGTGGGACTGGCTTTATCCTAGAAAGATGAATCCAGTTATCTATCTCTACCACCTTTACTGCAGTGGCTGTGGCAAGGACCACTGAGAAGGGGCCCTTCTATTTTGGCTTTAACTGGTCTGTAGGAGTCCCTTCTTTCCAAGGTTTTATGAGCAGTTGGTCTGTAGTGTGTACACTAAGCAGTCCCCCTGGGCCAGGAGCTGTCAGGACTCTGTTCCCATACATTCAGATAGCCTCTTATACTTTGCCTAGATTAAGAACATATTGTAAGAGTCTCGTGGTCTCAGGTCTGTTACCATATCAAAGGATAGAAACGGCCTCCAATATAATATCTCAAAGGGGCTCAAATTTAGCCCATTTGGATGTGTTTCAAACCCTCATGGGAGCTATTGGCAGTCATCAGAGCCAGGACTCAGATGTCTCTTGGCAAAGTTTTGCCAGAGCTCGCTTTAGGGTCTGGTTGACTATCTCCACCTTTCCAGAAACTGAGGTACAATGGAGATGGTATTTTATTCCTAAAGCCTTTGCCACCTGAGTTATTTTAGAGGTAAAAGGCAGCTCTCTGCCACTCTGAAGGGACTGGGGTAGTCCAAATTGGGGGTTGGTTTCTTTGAGGAACACTTTGACTACCTCCATAGCCTTTTCTGAACAGGTAAGAAAGGTCTCCATCCAGCCTGTAAAGGTATCAATTAGGACCAATATCTGTTTAAATCTCCCACATGGCGGTGTGTGGGTAAAATCTAATTGCCAGTCTCCTTAGGAATACATCCTTCTTTACAGGTTCTAAAAAAGGAAGTGGTTTGGGGTGACCAGGGTTAATGGAGGTGCAAAGTAGGCAAGCTTTGCAGACCTGTCAAATGGTTACCACTAGTCCTAGTCCTGTGAAAGTCTGAGTGACATTTCCAATGTAGCTTCTCTTCCCATATGGAAGGAATCATGAAGTGTTTTTTATAGCCTTCCACTGTGTCCCTTGAAGAAAGACCAGTTTGTTTTCTAAATACCACCAGAGTCCCTTTTTAATTCCCCATTGTTCTAAGGCCCATTTATTTTCCTGGGCCATATAGACTGGTTATACTGGTTCCTCAGGAACTGGGAATAAGGCTAGTCTCAAGGAGCTATAAGGCTGCCCTTTTTGCTTCCCTATCAGTTGCTCCCCAGGTATAAGAAGGTGTCCCAAATATTCAAAATTTTAGAGGGATATCTGAGCTTTTTCCTTGGAAACTTTATATCCCTTCTAAGCTGGAAAGTTGAGGGTTTGTATAGTATCATGATTGGATAACTCCCAAGTTGGGCTGCAAACTACAATATCATCTATGTATTCTAGGATGGTTCCCTGGTTAAACTCTAGCTCCCTTAAGTCTTTTTCTAATGCCTAAGCAAAAAGGTAAGGAGTGTCTCTAAACCCCTGTGGAAGAACTGTCCAGGTACACTGCTGCTTTTCTCCTAAAATGGGATTTTCTCATTCAAAAGCCAACAGAAACTGGGAGTCTGAATGTAGGAAAATGGAGAAGAATACATCTTTGAGATCTAAGACTGAGAAGTAATTATTGTCCCTTGACATTAGGAGAGAATTACATGTGGCTCTGCCAATACAGGGTGGAATGGAATGACAGACTTGTTAACGAGGCAGAGGTCTTTGTACCATCCTATATTTTCCTGAGGGCTTTACCACAGGGAGAATGGGGGTACTGCAAGGGGACGGACAAGGCCACAGAGGCCATACTTGAGAAACCTGTCTATGACAGCCCGGAGGCCTTTCCATGCCTCTTTGAATGGACAGGTGGTGGCAAAACCAGTAGACTGTATGGGGCCTGGTTCATGCAGTCCTTTCTGTCCCAGACAAAGTACTGAATGAAACAAGCATAAATGGTAGCAAAGTTTCACATTTATTAAAGGTAGGAAAAAAACTGAAGGGTAAGGAAAAAAACAGGCTTTGCAGAGTGAGTTTGTGCCAAGTAAAAAAGAAAAAATACACCTTACACCGCTGGGCACATTGCCATGAAGAGGCATATTGCCATGTCTCACATTTTTTATTGTTTTATTTAATTTTATATATTATTGAATTCTAAGTTTAGATGAAGTCCTTTGAAAAGTACCAATTATGTTTCGCATAAAGTTGTTTAGAGATCACTTTGATGCATTCAAATTTGCTCAAAAAAATTGCATGTGAATCTAGAGTAACCTTTTCCCCAAGGTTAGTTTAGCTCTACTATTAAGATTTAAATTCCTTTCTAGAATTTCTGTTGAGTGCTCCACATAGTTAGCAAGATCTCTCTACTTGGGCTGCTGGTAAATCCAATGATTCTTGGCCTTACGTGAGCACGAGAAATTTTTCTGCTTACATTGCTCAGTATTGCTCTTTCCGTGGAATTTTTTATTTTTCTGTCTTCACAGAGTTTCACGCTATCTATGCGTAGATCAATATTCGTTTAAGAATTCAAAGATAAACCTTGCAGTTTTCTGGACCTTTCTCAATGTGGTTCCCTCATTTTTGTTCTTCTGCCTGCAAACTATAGCACGCTGAGCTTTCCTCAACTCCAACTCCTAAGCTGCAACTCGGTGAGACTGCTTGATCCTCTTTTCCCTCTTCCTGCTGTGTTTGGAGTATTTTATCTAGGCAGAAAGCTGGGATGGGCATACGGTTTTTGTCCTTTCTTTCTTTCCTCTTAGGGATTATAGTCCTGTCTTTTATCCCAGTCTGACAGTAGACATTTCATATGTTTTGTCCAATATTATAGTAGTTTTACAAAAGGAGTTAGTCCATAGAAATATGATACAAACAGTTTGAAAACAAAACTTATATTTCTTATATCCATCTCTCAATTTTACAGCCCTCTTCACTTCTCATATTCCTCTGACTAAATCATCCTATTTTCCTTTATTTTGTACAAATCTTTTAAATATGCTCTCCCCCTACTGTCAACTCCACATTTATCACTTAAAATTAGCCATTTCCTTCTACAGCTATGCTTTCTTGCCAACTTAAAATTTCTAGATAAATAGATGGTCCTGGGTAAATAATCTTACCTATCACATAGTAGCTGTTCATTTATTATTTTTTCCATCAGCAAAGGAGCACAGCTGAAATCAACCTGAACTTCTTGTGAACATAATTTTACTGCCACTTTAAAAAATTATATTATTTATACCTAATATTTCAAATAAATTCATTTAAAATTTTAAATATATATTGATTGAACAACTACTGTCCACAAGCTAAATTTGAAGGAGGGGCAATGAAAAACTAAATATGTCATAATCCTGAAGTTACAGCATATTTTAGTATATGTGCTGCCGAAGCGAGCAGTAAAGTTACAGTATAAAAGGACATGCACACACATTGCTAGAAAGTAAAGCCAGATCAAAAATTTTTAAGCATTATAGGAACAATGGAGCAAGGTATTAGGAAGATATAAAGAGAGAGAAAACATCTCTAATAGGGAGACTGAAGGAGAAAATAAAACGTATTTGGATCTGAACACTTCTGCCCAGAGAAGGAAAGGAGTATGGGGCCAGGGACTGCTTGACTGTGGCAGCATGAATTTAGTGGTGATATTAGGCAAAGCAGATTTGAAGAAGGGCATCATGGAGAACTGGGACAGAAAAAGTAAATCAGAGCTCCACTGTGGAAAGTGGACAGTTTAAAATAAGTTCAACACCTCTCCAGACACAAATTTCTACTTCTAATTATATTATGATCTTTAAAAACCTCTATGTGGCTGAGTACAAACTATTCAGAGACTATTTCTCTTCTCAGTTCCCAAAGTACCTACAGTCTGGACAACTCAACTATTGTTTTGAACTATTTGTTAGATGTTACATGAAATACGTCTCACCTTTATGATCACAGGGACAATATTTTCTATTATTCGTACATCCTACAAGTGATGAGCACAGTTGTAGGCACAACGTATATGTTCTGACTGGACAATTCTGGTACCCTCCTATTCCCTAGTTTCTCTTTAGAAAACTATAAAATAGAAATGCCCACAGTACTAGCATATATGTAAATATCTATATGTATAAGCACACGTATGCATGTACACAAGTGTATTGGAATAAAAAACAGAAAATAGGTACGACTGATCAAAAGTGTATGAAGAAAGATTTTCAATAACCTTACAATCAAGAGATAAAAAATTGCATTCTAAAATAGTAATATGTTATTATCTTCAGTACATAACAATATATTCCTTGTCATTTTTCAGCTTTATATCTTATACAGTATTCTTTCTGTTATATTTTCATCATTTTCTGGAGAAGCAGTTATTCAGTTTTATGAAAGAAAAACTTTGGAAAAATAAAGTATATAACTGAAATGTGTATTAATTAAACCACCATAAATGAATAAAACTTGTGACAAAGCGTTTATATTAAAAAGTAAATGAATACAGATTATACATTAAATCTGTTAGATCAAAAAAAAAACTAACTCTGGGTCATAATGACACTAACAGAGGTAGAATAAATAAAACAGGAAGAGTAACTGAGGGTTTTGCACAGTCTGTTAATATTAGTATAACCAAGGGTGGGTTAAGGGCATAGTGCTACTAATAAATGTAGGACAGATGGTTTAGACTGAATGATTTGATACTTTTGAATGACTTCCATGATTACATTACTAACTGGAGGAAAATACAAATAAGAAATTGTCTTTAAAATGGGAAACATATTTTGCTATAAATAATAACAAATCTTTGAGATATGATTTCCATTTCTCCAGTTCATATACAAATATAGATCATGCCAGTCCACACCACAAAGTGTCAATGTAAACATGAAATACATAAACAAAACTAGAACATAAATCATAATTTTGTAAAATAACTACTCAGGAAACAAAAGAAAGAATAAAAGATTTTAAAATATTTAAATATACTATGATTCATTCAAAAAAAGATTTCAGGTTTCTTTTTGAATACATACAATAATATAAGAAATTATATATCTTCAGGGGTATTTTTACTGTATGTGTGTGTATGTGTGTGTGTGTGTGTGCATATTAGATATACCTGGTGAATTTATGTTTTCCAGTGCAGAGAAATCGAATTGCTTATTATTAAGTTTCTGAAGGCTGTATGTCTGAATTTGTAGTTTAGGTTTTTAACTGACTCATGTTCAGGATAAGTTAGATTTTAGATTATTTTCTAATCCTAAAAGCATCTTCATCATTTAAACTGCTACAATGAACATCATAGTATATACACTGAAAAGAAGCAAAGAGGTCTAGATGAAAACTTCAGAAGCAACTGTTTGAAACTGATCTCTCATCTCAAGGCTGAGCTTTGACATGCCGATTTTTTAGAGCGGGTGGGGAGTGCTGTGGATTAAACTCAGGGCTTGGCACTTGCTAAGCAAGCACTCTACCACTTGAGCTACAGCCTCAACCCCAACACAGCTGATTTTAAGTAAATAATACTATCTGAAATATAATCCTTTCTCAGGAGTAACAGCACATAAAGGTGATATCTTCATATTAGTTATTTTTTATTCCCAGTATCTAGTGTACTACATGACACAGAGTGGGCACCTGAATGCTGAATTTAAAACGCTTCTTTTATATGCTCAATAGCATTGCATAACTCTGGTTGAGTGAATATTTCACTAATTTGAATTAGCCAAAAAATAACTGATAATGTTTTTCCCTCTCAAAAAAGTATGTTTAATTAATAAGCATATTAACAGTGCTGACTGTTTCAAGACTCATCTTTCTCTTGAGATAAAAATTTTTATAGGAAAAGAAGCTTCTAGACATACCAAGACAGTTTGAAAAATAAGGCTCTATCTTTTAGCCTATGAAACAATCTAACATATGCCAGCATTTAATGAAATCTCCCTGATCTAAGTTTAAACACTTGAATTAGAAAACCTGAGCCACATTCAGTCTAGCGACGTCCATGCAAGATAAGTCATCTGTCTGAGATACCACAGTGGGAGGGCCTAGACAAGCATATCAGTCATTTCTGACTTACATGAACTTAATGTCCCACACTCTACCTTGATCCTCCTAATGGTGAACTGATTTCTTCTCATAGGAAAGAAATTTTTCTGTGCCTCAGCTTTGTATTTCCATCATCTGAAAATCTCTTTCAAGTACAGACAACTATATCATACCACTATATTAAAGATGAATTTTAATATTATTCTTCATGTGTATACTTTTTTCTAAATTTGTCATAATAAGAAAAGAATAAATATATTTTTAAAGAAAAATGGAAAAATATTTCCTCTCATGTAATAAAATACTAAGTGATTTGTTGAAATGTTTATCAGAAAACAGAGGCTACTCCAAGAATTTAACTGTAAATTTATAATTTTCATATTTATCGTCACAATTTCTATATCCCAATAACTTATAAAAATAAGCAGGACTTCATTTCATCACATGTATTAAGATAAATAAAGCAAGTAATGTTAATTTGAAGTATTGTATTAATGATCTTTTCCAATGAGCTTATAAAACATACTCTTGGTTCTCATTTTTTTTAGGTCTTTGCTTCTATAAATGTTAAAGTAACATGATTATCAAATAAATCTCAATTTCAAAGTGCCATACATCTACTGTGAAGGCAAAATCTGGAAAACAAATAGATAAAATATAGTTCCTACATTTGGCATGAACCACTAAAGAGCCTTAAAACAATTGTTCTATAAATGTTAAATTACAAAATGATACAAGTTGCTCGATTTAAAGGGAGCAGAGAATAAAGAGAAGCCTAGAACACACAGGAAAGACTGATGTGTGTATCTTTATTCCCACTGACATATATGCCAAATGAATCATAAAAAACTCAATATCAAACATATTCAGGTAAATCACACTAATGAAAAATCATTTTAAGAGGTTTTTCACAACAAATTTCCAAAATGTCCAAAATAGTTTATAAAAGTGAATCCTTAGCTTTTATCTAAGTATACCTTGCTCCAAAACCTTTTGCTCTTTCATGGTCTATATCTTATTTCTAGTTTCATGTTTGGTGGCCTATATTTTATTTCTAGTTTGTGCCTCATCCTAGGTCTTCAGCAGAGGTGTGATCAAGAGAACCATGTACTGTTACTAACAGGACTAAGGTTTTAAAAGCAGTATCGATTGCCCAAAAAGCTGGCTTTTTTTTCCCCCACTCTTACAGCTGTTCAAATAAAGTAGCAAATAATACAGCCTAAGTAATGCATAAATTGTTGACGACTTTTGTGGGGGAGGAGGAAGGGAACATGGTTACTGTATTTAAAACTACACCGGGGGAGATAATTTCTAAATGTATTCCATAAAATATAATTAGATTCTCTTCTAAAACTCCTAGAATTTTGAAATAAAATCAAGAATCCATGCAGGAAAAGCCCATGTTCCAGCAAATTAGATGGACATTCACCTTGCTAAGCAAACCAAACCTAAGGTCTTTTCCATTCTTCATTATCACACTTCGGACACCTGAGGACAAAGGATTAAAGCACAGGGAAAGCACTTGCAGGCAGCATGGAGCTTTTTGGTTCTTAATGCTAGTTTATCAGCTTTAAATAGTTTAGGTTCCATTTTCTGGCCATGGAAGAATATGGAGCTGGGCGTGGTGAGGCATGCCTGTGAACTGAGGCAGGAGGATCACAAATTGGAGCAACTTAGTGACCTAGTAAGGCCCTGTATCAAAATAATAAGGGCTGGGGGTGTACAAACTCAGTGCAAGGGCCTTGGCTTAATCTCCGGTATAAAAAAAAAAAAAAAGTGCTAAGAAAGCCACAGTAGAGAGGTTGCCTCTCTATGGTAAGTGGAGGTAGTGGACGTAGGGATGACTCCAGAGCAGTGCTCCCGTGGAACTTTCTGGAGTGGCGAGAATGCCCTGAATCTAGGTAGGGGTAGTGATGAATGCAATTGTCATACTCATCCAGGAGTACAGTTAAGAGCTAGATGTTTTATTGTATGCAAATCATATCTAAAAATACCTCTGTAAAGTCACTGGAAAATTAGCTAAAGTTGATTGGTCCAAAATACCTTGTTTGTTTAAAGGACTGAATGCACTAACTGAGAATCCATTTCGGGAGTAGGGAAAGGATTTCCAGACGATAAGCATGCATTAAAAGTTCTGTATAATGTTCACTTTCAGCAAGGTGTGGTGGCACAGGCTTGTAGTCCCAGCCCTTGGGAGGCTGAGATGGAACGATTGGGAGTTTGAGGCTGGCATGATCAATTTAGAGAGACCCTGTCTCAAAGACAGAAAAGATAATGTTTACTTTTCAGGGCTGTGCAGGTGAATGAATTTCTAACTGGGAAGTCAGGATGTAACCAAACTTGTCAGAAAGTTAGTGATTCTGAAGGAGATAATCTAAATTACGGTAAAAAACGAGAATAAAAAAGCTTTGCTGCAAAAATAAAATAAAATAGAGCCATCAGAGAAAAGCTCAGCTAAAAGTTACTCACTAGTTTTAACCTTTGACATGTGGAAAGCCAGTTTTTCTAGCACCATTAAAGAGGCTCTTTCTTCCAATGATGGTGTTTGGCCCCTTTGTCAAAGATAAGGTGAGTGAGAGTGTTCAGACTTGTTTCTGCATCTTCTAATCTGCTCAATTGATCCTCGGGTCCATTTTTTTGCCATAATAGTGTTTTTTATCACAACCACTCTGCAATGTAACTTCAGGTTAGGAATTGTGATGACCCCTGCTTGTGCTTTGTTGCTCAGAATTGCTTTTGCTATTCTAGGTTTCTTCTGGTTCCAAATGAATTTTAGAATCGTTTTCTCTAATTGTGTGAGGTATGCTATTGATATCTTGATTGGGATTGCATTAATGTATATAACAATTTTGGGAGTATGGCCATTTTCACTATATGGGTTCTTCCTACACAAGAACAAGGGATATCTTTCCACTTTCTGATATCTTCTTTGATCTCCTTTTTCAGAGTAAACTAGACCCACATCTTTCACCATGCACTAAGCTAAAATCAAACTGGATCAAAGATCTAAATATTAAAAGAGAAACACTAAATCTGCTGGAAGATAGACTAGGTAGAACTCTTGAAGACATAGGCATAGGTAAAACTTTATGAACAAACCCCAATTTCCAGGAAATATCACAAAGAATCAATAACTTTATTAAAAAGCTTTTGCAAAGCAAAAGAAACCACCAACAAAGCAAAGAGACAAACCACAGAGTGGGAAAAAATTTGCCAGTTGTTCCTCTGACAAAGGACTAATATCTAGAATATATAAAGAACTCAGAAAAATCAGACCCCCCCCAAATTTAAAGACCCAGTCCAAAAATAGGCAGCTGAAATGAATAGACACTTCTCAGATGAAGAAGGAGAAACGGCAAATAAATATATGAAAAAATGTTCCGCATCACTGATGATTTGAGAGATGCAAATTAAAACAACACTGAGATTCCATCTCACTCCAGAAAGAACGGCTATTATCAACAAATCAGTCAATAACAAATGCCAAAGGGACTGTGGGGAAAAAGGAACCCTTCTTCACTGTTCATGGGAATGTTGGCTGGTGCAACCACTGTGGAAATCAGTGTGGACATTCCTCAAAAAACTAGGACTAGAAGTTCCATTTGACCTGGCTACTCCCCTTCTTGGTATCTTCCCCCTCCAAAATTAAAGCATCAAACCACAGCAATATAGACACACCCATGTTTATAATGGCACAGTTTGTAATAGCTAACTCTTTGACACAGCCCAAATGCCCATCAACTAATGAATGGATAAAGAAGATGTGTTCTTTTTATACAATGGAGTACTATTGTGCCATAAAGAATGATGAGCTTAAAACATTTCTAGGTAAATGAATGTACCTTCAGACCATACTCTTAAGTGACATAAATCAGACAAACATGTTTAAATACCACATTGTTTCTCTGGTATGAGAAACTGAAAGTGTAAATAAGGACTAAAATGTATTATATTGGGAAAGGGAAGAAATTCTTCAAGTGGGAAGGAGAATAAAGGAGGGAGGAGAAGGAAAGGGAGGGACAAGAACAAAAAAAGAATAGAAGGAGAAAAAGTGGAAACAAAGATTTTGTAATTAAGGAGGGAAGAGGGGTTGAAGGGAGGGGAGGGGAATGGGAAGGAAAGAAGCAGCAAGGTATTTCATGTACAGGTACAAATTCCCTACGATGAATGTTATCATTATGTATATCTAAAATGTACCACTACTAAAATAATTTTTTTTAAAAAGTCACTCACTAAACTAAATCTGTATTGACAAAAATGGCCAGACTTCAAAGGCAGAGCTATTTAGCATATTCTATTAGCCGTTCTGCCATATACCTTACCTAAATAAGACAGAACCTAATCTAAGTTGAAGAGTTCACGACTATGATTCTGAGAACAGCTTGTGTCCACCCCTCCCCGCCTTCCTACGTCCCTGATGGGGCTACTTGGCCTTGAAAAGAACTGAAATCTATTCTTGGAGACTGAGGAAGAACCTAGAATCATCTAAGATCGCAAATCCTAAAGAAAAGAAAGCACAATTCTGATTTGATATTTACTAGCCAGGGCCAGAACATCTTCTTCCTTCTTCTCCCACAAAACCTGGCATAATCATCTCAGCTTCATGGACATCCCTAAGCAATGACAAAAATTCTCCTACCTGGTTATTGGGAGAACTTGATGCTGCTTTTCACTGGAGGAAAAGTACAATCTAGGGAAAGACTGTGGTGTTAATTAAGTACAATCCTTCCCTGACTGCACTCCAAAAAAAAGAGATCTCATTTTCTGAACATGAATTCCACTAAAAGAAATCTTGGGACACACTCTGACCTTTTACTATTTCCTTTTTTTTTTTTAATTACTATGTTCCATGAGATTCGAAAGACCCAAGCAGTACAGGTATTGACGGATCCCACATAAATAGAGAAGAATCAAGAAGGCATTTTAAGTGACATAGCAACTTAAAAGGGAGAGACTTGGATGACCAACAATAGTAGTGGCAGTAAAAATAATGAAGAACACAGAAAAAGAAATCAAAAATTTGCTAGTGATACAAAATTAGAATATGTAAAAATAGTCTCCAGAACTAAAACAAAGTGTACTTGAATTTAAAAATTAAGCTGAGAAAATAAAAAAGAAAAACTCACTAGAGAAAAGCAATATAATGTTTTTAAAAATAGAATAAAAAAATACAAACCCTAATAGGCATCAGGTACAAATTTAGCATTTTTAACTGGCAAATACTGGGATAAAAACAAATGAAGATGTGATAATCAAAGAAATAATAGAAGCCTTTCTGGATCTGAAATAGTGCCCAAATTAAAAGAGCTCACCATTTCTCAAGAAGAAATAATTTTAAATAGCACATATGTAAAGATAACTTGATGAAATTTTTCACTCTAAACTGAAAGTTTTGCCAGTTTGAGGAGAGGGCAAAAATTCATAAAAAAAAAGATTGCCATCAAACTGCTCAACTGCTAACATTAGAAGCTAAAAGGGAGTGGATTGTTATAGACAACTGAAGAAAAGAACTATAATCCAAATATCTTATGTCCAGTGAAGAAACTGACATGTTAGGAAAAAAGAACGAGAATTCCAGAAGGCAAGGGTTCATTTACATTATTTTTTAAATTACTCTATAAATCACTTTAACCAACTCTAACAACTTCATACAAAGTATGAAAAGTTTGCAACACATTACTTCAATTTCCTCTACTATTTTTCCAATTTTGTACTACTAGCACCACAGTTTTTTGAAACAAGGTTTCACTATGTAGTTCAGGCTGACCTTGAACTCACTATGTAGCCCAAGATGGCCTCAAACTCATGGCAATCTCCCTTCCTCAGCCTCCTGAATGCTGTGATTACAAGCATGCATCACCACACCCAGCTAGTGTCAAATATTTTAATTCTACTGTTACAAACTATATAATGTACTGCTATTATTTTGCTATAAAAATCAATTCTCTTTTAAGAAGATTAAAAAACCAACAATATGATTGCCTTTTACATTTACCCACATATTTATCATTCTGAAGTTTTTCATTTTTTGGTGGATAAAACTTCCCATATATTATTTTCACTTTCTGCCGAAAGAACTTCCTTTAATCTCTCTTATGGTAGAGGTGTTCTGACAGTGAATTCTGTGTTGGTCTGAAAATTTTATTTCACTGAAATATATTTTCACTGGAAACAGAACTTTAAATTGACAGTGTGTTTTGGGGGTTCTATAAAAATATCATTTCATGATTTCTAGTTCATGTAATTTGTGATAAAAAGTCTGTTTCCATTCTTTCACTTATATTGTTTTAAGTATGGTTTTTGGTTGGGAAGGTGGCTGCTTTTAAGATTTTCCTTTTAATCAATGGTTTTAAGTAACTTTTAATAAACCTCAGTGTGATTTTAAGTTTATTTATGGTTTTCCAACTTCATGAGTCTATTGGTTCATAGTTTTCATCATTTTCTAACATTATTTCTAGCCCAGCAACCCCAATCTACCTCAAATCTAAACTCTGTCTTCTCAACTCGCCAAGAACACTGCTCTCAGTTGAGGTTTCCTCTCCATTCCCTGAAGCCTTCATAAAGAGTTAGATGATCACAGAGCTTACCTCATTTCCCTCTCTAAGGAATCAAAGGCCTGTGCAAACTTCTAACAACTGAAAATGGCTGCTTCATATAGTTTGTCTACTTTCCTAGCTCTTTACAGTGGGAGGCTTATTCTTAGAATAATTAATCCCTTTTGAGGCAATGATGATCATTTTTGGAAAATATCAAATATTCACTTCTCTAATTCATTATTTGATGATTAATCAAATTTAAACATGTATTTGGCCACTCCAATAAAACAGATGCCTCACAAAAACACTGAAGCTAGTGGCAGTTATCAGTGCCCAAAGTCCAATGTGCATGGCAAAAATGACTAGAAAAAAGTCTCGTAGACTCTGCAGTGGTAGTTGATTCTTTCCTACTGAGAAGTTTCCATAGAATTCATTGCTACTAGTTTTTATTCATGGTACTTTTTAAAGGGCTTGCCTGGGATCAATAAAATATGCCATTTAAAAAGATATGGATTATTCCTTTGTCTGATGGATAGCTAGTAAAAATTTTTTCCCATTCCGTGGTTTTTCGTCCTGCTCTATTGGTGATTTCTTTTGCTGTCTAACATCTAGAATATATAAAGAACTCAAAAAATTAAACCTCCCAAATTTAAAGACCCAATCCAAAAATGGGCAACGAGGGGCTGGAGATTTAGCTCAGTGATTAGAGTGCTTACCTGGCAAGCACAAGGGCCTGAGTTCAATCCCCAGCACCGGAAAAAAAAAAAAAACCAAATCAAAAATGGGCAACTGAAATGAATAAAACATTTCTCAAATGAAGAAATAAAAATGGCAAATAAATATATGAAAAAGTGTTCAACATCACTAGTCATTCGAGAGATGCAAATCAAAACAACATTAAGATACCATCTCACTCCAGAAAGAATCACATCTATG